>CACRXK020001748.1:0-22932 GCA_902702795.2 Paramuricea clavata
TAACTTCATATAGACCTACGGCGCGTGTTTGTAAACAATATATTAGCAAATATGACTGCGAAGAACTGTTCTTTTATGTTTGTCGGATGAGCACAAAGTGTAACTCCAGTTCTTCATAACTTCATATAGACCTACGGCGCGTGTTTGTAAACAATATATTAGCAAATATGACTGCGAAGAACTGTTCTTTTATGTTTGTCGGATGAGCACAAAGTGTAACTCCAGTTCTTCATAACTTCATATAGACCTACGGCGCGTGTTTGTAAACAATATATTAGCAAATATGACTGCGAAGAACTGTTCTTTTATGTTTGTCGGATGAGCACAAAGTGTAACTCCAGTTCTTCATAACTTCATATAGACCTACGGCGCGTGTTTGTAAACAATATATTAGCAAATATGACTGCGAAGAACTGTTCTTTTATGTTTGTCGGATGAGCACAAAGTGTAACTCCAGTTCTTCATAACTTCATATAGACCTACGGCGCGTGTTTGTAAACAATATATTAGCAAATATGACTGCGAAGAACTGTTCTTTTATGTTTGTCGGATGAGCACAAAGTGTAACTCCAGTTCTTCATAACTTCATATAGACCTACGGCGCGTGTTTGTAAACAATATATTAGCAAATATGACTGCGAAGAACTGTTCTTTTATGTTTGTCGGATGAGCACAAAGTGTAACTCCAGTTCTTCATAACTTCATATAGACCTACGGCGCGTGTTTGTAAACAATATATTAGCAAATATGACTGCGAAGAACTGTTCTTTTATGTTTGTCGGATGAGCACAAAGTGTAACTCCAGTTCTTCATAACTTCATATAGACCTACGGCGCGTGTTTGTAAACAATATATTAGCAAATATGACTGCGAAGAACTGTTCTTTTAATGCGTTAAAACGCCGCTTTTGAGCCAGAGACTTTTCGGATCTTAAAATTTAAAGGTAAGTAAGCTTTTTTCTTGTAAAATAGCATCCTCAAATGCTGTCTGTGTGCTTCAATTAACCCACCATGCCGCACTTGTCAGGGGAAGAGCTTGCAAATATGTCTCAAACTCATATACTTCTCAAATACGCACCCAAATTCACTCTACTTTAGTACTTTGTTGTTTAATCTGTGTTACACTATGCCGCATTGGTTCAGTGTGCAATGTTTCTTTTACTTTTGTCGTCGCTTTTATCTTTGTGTATATACTTTTGTCGTGGTTTACTGTTTTTTGTCTTTATAAATATAACTGTGTATAAAATTATGCCAGATTGACAAGGTGAGAGCTTTCAAATATGAATATATCTTGTTAAACTGCTACAATGCACCCAAATTGACCCTACATTGTTGTTTTAATCTAGTATGTATAAACGCCAGACGATTAACCAAACAATCTGCTAATACTTCTTGTTATCCCACTAAGTTGCAATATATGCAAAAAATTATGCCCCAGATAATTTTATTCGATAACACTAGACAATTTTACTTGTAGAGCCAGTTGTTCAAATCAGGATTAGTGCTAACCCTGGGTTAAAAGTCAATTACCCAAGTGCTATTTTGGGTTGTGTATTTCTGTACGCCTGTGTCTAATGCCAGATGATTTTACTTGTCAAAAGAAAAGTGCGGATGTTAATGGGTTAGGTATAGCCTGCGAACAGGCTCTCTTTGAACTCTCTTTCAATTCAAAGAGCCTGTTCGCAGGCTAGGTTAGGTATGGTAATTGTGGCAAGATTCAGCTGAAGGGTTTTTATAGTTGGTCGTTGCAATATATGCCGAAATGCACCCTACTTTTTTCTTTTATTTTGTCTAATGCCGGAAGATTTTACTCAATAACACTTACCTAGACAATTTTACTTTTGCAGCCAGTTGTTCAAAGCAGGATTAGCACTAACCTTTGGTTAAAATTCAATTACCAACTATTTTGCAGTGGCAAACACTAGGGAGGTGAAGGGCACCCCCCCCCCCCCCCAATATTTTCTCTAAGCCTTTGAATAATAGCTGATTAACTGTGTAACAAAACTGTATCAATGATTTTACTATCATAAAATCCTTGATAGGCTATTGTAAGTGCATGATATTTAAGCCAAAAGAGTTCTAAGAATTAAGATTTGCGGCAACAAATGGGTGGTTATATTTTGGTAACCTATTAGCCTCCAAAGTAGTTATACATGTATTTTCTCTGTAATTTTTAGAAGATCTATTGTGAGGAGTTGCCAACATTTCGGAACCAACGTGTTTACACTGACCAATTTCTAAAAATATGTTATTTTATGTTATTTAAATAGTATTATATGACTTTCAACTTACAAATGTGTTGATGATGTCTTGATTTGAAAATTAATTAGTTTGCATACACATACTTTTAAACACATAGTCGTGAATTAACACAGACGATGGTCTGTGAATTAACACAGACTTGCCATGGGCGAGTGATCGTGTGCGCGCACCTGCACACATGCTTCAAATTATTGCAGTGCGCAATTTACCACGCGCCTCGTTCTGTATTAATTAATTACATTTGGAATATTGGGAATGGAACTTGCAATTTCCCAAGTTGCTTACCTATAAATTACTGAAGTGCTATTTAAAGCACAATGTCAAATTGCTGTTTTTCAAAACCTTGGTTCTTTTCTTGTAACTATTTAATTGTGCCAATATTTTTAGGTAATTTAAATCATGCAAGGAAGGAGTTTGTCTGTTTTGCAATCACACGCCTGGCATTAATATTACGTGCCTGTAAAATGCATTTGGCCAGACCATGGATAATAAAATAAATGGATAGGAAACTAGCTGACGTGACCTAATGTTTTTACTGGGATTGATGGCGTGGTTGGATGCCTCAACCTAGTTGAAAATCAAATTCTCAAAAACGGCATGTTTAGCAATAATACAGCTAAACATTTTAGTCAAATAGCAAATAAATGTAACCACGCCATTCTACGATGAAAACTCTAAGTATTCCCAGTTAATTTTAGCAAATATTTCAAGCACTAAACTGTGAAAAATACATCGCAAATTTCGTTAAAATTTGTGACGCCAATTTCGTAGCTACAATTGTAAAAAAATACAAAACAAAGACGAAAAACATTTACCTTGAATACTTTGTCGTGGCTTAGGCATGTTTTTAAAACAATTAGACCAGTTTACGCTTCAAGATCACCCTTTTAAAGTGGAAAATATAGCAAAACAACAAATATGCCGAGAACTTTGGTAACATTCGCAATACGCGTGACGTCACGTTTTTCAACAAGGATGCAGTCAATGACGTCAGAAGTTTCCAATCCATTTATTTTATTATCCATGGCCAGACCTAACTAACTGATTTGGCACATTTAAGTGTGCCAAAATTCGTTAGTTACAAATTTTGGCTAGCCACATGTACGCATTGCGTACCTATTTTTCAGGTTTTGTATTACGCACGGGAAATTGATACCGCTTTCTGAAAAAAGGTATCAATTTCCCGTGCGTAATTTGCGGGAGTTTGCCCATAAAATCTCATTGTTGGATCTCCATGCAGGACTGATTCTCTTGCGTATTCTGGTATGACTCTTCCTCAAGCCCTAACGTTGCTTATTCGTGCAATGATTCATGGAAATGCGATGAAAATTGAGTATAACACAAAGAACCATGGGAATGCCGCGTTGGGTAAGCGACTGAGGACGAGTCAGCATTTTGACATAAAGTTTTGGATATGTAACTGACACCCAAATTGACCGAGTTTTTGCTACAATATTCTTCGAGTCAATGTGAATATGATAATTTATGAAATTTAAATACTTATAAGAGGGGCTACTGTCTAACTCTTGTCTTAAGATTTAGGTTTTTGTTTAAATATCCAGTTTTGATGGCATGGAAAAATTTAAACCTTACGTTTTTAGGTCTTCCAAAGATGGCAGGTCTGCAGGATGTTTAATTACGAACTGGAGGGTATATCAATGTTACCTTATTTCCTTGACCAATTACATTCCATGTTTCATTGGATCTTACATAAAGTTCTTTGGTGTCCTTGCGGTATTCCAATAACCCTGGCACAGGCGGCACTTTCTTGGCAGCGGCACTATCTGGGACAACAACTATCTGCAAAGGATTGTAAAGCATAAGGTATATATAGAACTAGGTATAGAACTAGGCATATTTAGTTTGTCCAGTTCTATAAATGAGCGAGATCAGTGGTTTCAATACTAGATTTCCCTTATTACGTTTTCGTAGCGCTTTGCATTATCGTTATAGTGGTATAACTGATATTCAAGAGGCTAGGCTTATTTTTTGTCCTGACCCGTGCAAGAACTTTTAGGTCAGGTGTCAGGGTCAGGTGCGCGAACTAGGGTCAGGTGCGCGATAGCCAACAGCAAAATATTCGCGAAAACATTCAATATTTTCATTCGAGGCCGCTATCTTTATCAGTGATACAACGTACTATAACCACAATGCAAAGCGCTACGAAAACGTAATAAGGGGAATTGCAAATGGACCTGGTGTTAGCATGAAAAAATATTACGCTTCATTTATGTTTTATGTTTAGCCAGCAAAATGAGTATATTAACTGGTTAAAAAGCATTTTGTGTAAACCTGAAGCCGATTTTCAAAAACACAATTCATGTTTGACCGCATTTTCACATGCGTGAAAAGACTGGGACGGGCCTTCAAGTTTCTCTTCAAATTTCCAGTTGGAGGAGATTTTTCAATTATATTCATAACACTGTTTATAACGTATCAATGCCTTACACCATCGTTCAGAAGAATTTCATTCTGATCACATCGACCCTAAAAAGACACAAAAAATTATGTTCTTTTAGGCTCGGTCCTTTATTGACTACTTTTATTTCAAAAGTTAACGAAAACAATCTACAAACCCAATGTTTACTTAGCATTGTTAATAGTTATCATCATGGAAAAAAATGAACGAAAAGTGAGAACCAACCATCACTGGAATGGAATTTCCATTATATAACTTGTACCAAACCACTTTCCCTTGAGCAACAGTCACTTTATACTCCATACATTTGTTCCAGACTCTTTTCGGTAGTGATGATCTCACCCAAAACCATGTATAGACATTCTTCACAAAAGTTCCACCATTTTTTACACTGCAATCAGTACCACAGTAATTTTTCTTGCCACCAACAGGACCAAAACAACCACAACACTAACGGTCGGAAAATTGATATCAACTTTTTATGGTGTCTGTGATCAAATTTGCAGTTCTGAGTAATTTGTTCCAGCTAACTAGGAAAATATCCCATTCAATCCGGAATCAATTTAGGGTTTGAAATGAAATGAAATCTTATTCTTATAGATCATTATTAGAGTCAACGAATTTAATTTTGACTAAGTCCTAGGACTGAATTAATTATTTAAAAAATGCATTGCTGTAGGAGTCTATATATTAAGAGTGGATCATGCAATATACTTCAAAAACTCTCCGGTATCATATGCAACAAGATAAAGTAATACGGTTGGCCAATTTACAAATTAATTATTTAATGCGTTTTGCTTTTAAGGTTACCCAGGATTATAATTAAATTTAAAAAACTGATTAATAATTCAGGAGGAAAACACAAAGAAAAATCATAAGCGTGTCGTATCTTTATATGTGATAAAAAATCATGTTAATTTACATAAACTTTAGCTTTAATTTTCTCGGTTTAGATAAATTTATTTTAAAAATTACTTCACCAAAGAACTCATATAAGATTAATCGTTTTTTAAGCCATTTAAAGCACTTGTAATCGTGTTTTATCAGATATAAAACGCTCGGCTGCGCCTCGTGTTTTATATCTGATAAAACACTCCTACGCGTGCAGTTTAAATAGTACATAACCAAGACTCGAAAAGAAACTTACTTTGTGGTTTTCACAGCCAACAAATGAGGTTGACTCATGAGTAATTCCCGAAGTGATATTTCCAGACGCACTATAGCTGTAAAAACATGATTCAATGCCAGCATTAGATCATTGTATTACCGAGATATGTGCCTATACGTTGAAAGCCCCCAACACTAATAATTATTTTTTAAATTTACCTAAAAGCTCCTGAAAAGTCCATTTGAACTGGATACTTTGTGTGGAAGGCAAAGCCAGGTGAACACGGACTGTTCAAACAACTGTTCAACATGTCCTATAACGCATTGTGATCATGTATAATGTATAATTTTGACATCTTTAATTCAAAGTTTCTTAATTCTCGAATTTAGAAATATTTGGATTCTTGAAAAACTTACCCAACCATAACCATCTGACTTGGAATGATGAGAGCTGAATTGTGAACAGCGAAATTTTGTCGTGACAATTTCTTCAGTCTGAAGATCTTTAACATAAGAAATATCTCCAATTCCTGGCGATAATCTACCACATCCTCCTTCATTGAGCATCAAAAGTTTCTTCAAAGGACGTTTGTTTTTTAGTCTGAATGACCTATACATGCAGTTATAAAAATACTTTTAAAGCGCTCATCATACATATTTATATCGTACATATTCATGATATCACATTACCATAATCCATGAGCATTATCATGATTATTTTTATTACGTATCCACAATGACCATCATGATCATAATTTGCTATAAAAGAAACTTATTTCCCTTGCGGCTCTAATGTTTTCTTTATGTTGTATAAAGCAAAATTGAATTGTTACAGGAAATCTGACCTTAATATACATGTGAGCAACAGTAAACGGTTATGATTGCGTGTAAACACTGAAAAAACCCCCAAAATTGCACAGCAAACTTAAGACTGAAATTTTCTTGTTAATTATGTACTCACCAATGAGCTTTTGTTGCACTGAAATCTTCTTGTATTGCCATTTGAACTCGAAAATCGACGATTGGAGCATCACCAAGTGAGCTGGACCAATGAGGTTTGCCAAATGGTTCAACTGTCTTGTTATTGGATGGTACTGTCCACGTGACGGCGTTCGTTTTACGACCAATTAGCACCCACCCTCCTCCGTCAGTGCTCATATCACAATACGCCTAGAACAAAAAGTGTTGTAGAGCAAAGTCGTAAACTTTATCATGATCATAAACTGCAGGAAGCAGGGCTAATATATAGCAGTACCTTTTTTGGAATATTTCCAGATAATTTGATCCAATAAAACCCATCCTTTGCCCCAGAGATTTTTTTGAGAGCATCTGAACAGTCATATGCAGGATTGAAATACTCTCCCGTTGGGTTGGAACCTTGTAAAAATTCGTATGCAAAATCATCATTAGTTTGTGAATAGACTGTGCTGTTTATTGCAATATTGCCCCAATGGCCTCGTTTTCATGTGCTTGTTTTCTCATGTTCCGCGCACAATAGGATTAAAAATAGGTTTTTGATTGAGATCAAGACCAAAGAGAAACATATTCATGCACGAAGAAACATGGGGATATAACCTTCATGTTCGCCTGTCATACTAAAACAAGCAAACATGGAAACAAGGCCACTGGTAAAAAAAATGCAATAAACAGTATTGATAAGTCAAGTGTGTCAGCTTGCCGTGACATTAATGCAATATGACACCTTACCATCAGTTGCTTTCCAGACATAAACTTTATTTTCTTCAGCACAAACCAAAAGTTTGTCATTGTCCACCCGATTTTTCACCATGATTAACTTGCCATGATTCGTTTTATTACATTTTCCAGGATCATAACCCCGAAGACTGACTTTCTAGAAAAGTATATCCACTACATGACGTATATATTTAACTGCAACATAATCGGCGTGTGATATTTCAGCTAGTCATATAAAGCATCATATAGCCAATGCTTTATAAGATGCATAAGTCTTTGGAAAGAGTAATTAATTTGTGACTGTGAGTACCAATATGTGGGCTCAAGTCAGTAAGACTCAGTATAGAATAACATGAGAAAACTACGGATGGAGAGTGATTCAATCACCTGAAAAATACAAGCAAAACGTCGACGTTTCGAGCGAAGGCCTTTCGTGTGGAAGAAGTGAAATAACTTACCTCCAATTCAGCTGATGCCCTGAACCACAGGTGACCGAGTGAAGACCACACGACCAGGGTAACGAACACTGAGATATACATGGTGAATATCCTAGAAAATAAATGATTAAAATTCAATCAACTGGCAGACATGTTTGCAAAACGGCAAGCTTGTGTATGGCAAAGTAAAATTTGTATCTATTTTTATACAATACATTGGCATTGCTCTCAGAGTTTTACACTTCAGAACTCGAGAATCATGCGCATTTGCACGCTTGGTATATAATAGGAGGACAAAGTCAGATTAAGCTGTGTTAAATAGACGTATTATGAAAACCGAGTGAACTGATAAAGTGTAGCCTGTAGGTAAGGTTTGAGATGTTAAATTTGAGAGGCTAGAAACGTTATAATTCTGACATCGGCGTATCATTTAAGCTAAATTGACTTACCGTTGTATACAAAGTTCCCACCCTGTGCTCTCTGCTCTGTAATATTATGTACAGTTGATTCAAGAGTCTAGTATTGCAACCTCATGTAGACCGGATGATGCAGTGGCCTGACTAAATTTGGCAATGAAAACAACATCCAGGAGTGAGTGCGGTAAGATTATCTGGTTATATATCTTTGGTGATAAAAGATTTGCTCTGAAGCGCCGATAAATAATTAGTTCGGATGACAAACATTCAGCAATTTTTACAATACCCAAACTATTCTTTGTATTATTATAACTGTAATGAAAGTACCAACACTCAATGGTCGATATTGCCAATGTGCTACAGGCTACCGGCCAGTACAAAATGACTAATATTGGTAATATTAGTAATAATATCTGGCGGAATTTTTAATCATGGTGAGTGTTTTGTCTAGAATATGTCACGCTTACTACTTCAGTAATTTTTTTTTTAAAGAACTTTATTGGGCCATTAACAACTTTAATTACAATAATTACACTAACAAATAATTGGGCAAATATACACTAATTTAAAATAACAACAACAAAAGAACCCAATTGGGAAAAGTGCGAACGGGACTCTGAGTCCCATGCGGGGCACTTCCCCTAAAAAAAGTAAGTTCATGTCCTATGGCAGGAGCAACCACGCACGAGGGTCCATGTACACGGTTGATCAACATAAAAAATTTGAGTATTTAAATTATGATACATGAGTTTAATTGAACATTTGAATGTTGAAAGACTCGACAAACTAGAAGGGGGAAGTATTTTACAGGTTGTGTTCCATAGTTTTACTATTCGATTAAAGTAGGACACTTGGAATGTTCTGGTATATAAAAAGGAACTTTAAGAGTTAGAGATGGATTTTGACTAAGTCGGGTGAGATCACTATTGAAAAAAGAAACAAAATCATAAACGTTCAAATCTAAATGTCCAAATAGCGCCTTGTAGAAAAAATAAGTAAGGCAAAAGTTTCAGGGAAAGGTTATTGACAGAACTTTTCTCTCGAATCATCTTAATCGAAATGCAGTCAGTTAATTATTTTACATCTTGGGCTTCATCACTGATCTCAAATCTGATACTGGATAGTGCAGCCTCTATGCATAAATCAAGTTGATGGTAGTCGTGTTGGTGTGACCACTGAAAATTTACTGTGTCTGTGGCGCTGTTGACATGTTAGAAGAGGTTCCAGGATTTTCTAGTTTTTGGTAGGAAAGGAGAAATAATGTCTAGATAGATAACGACCATGAATGATATGTTCTCTCTTCTTAATGTGCGAGTGAGGTTACACCGATCACGAGTCTCATTGTTTTCAGTTTAAAACGTCATTAGAACTAACTTTTCTGAATCCTGCTGTCAGCTGATGTAAAGAGCCGTAGCCTTTGCCGTTTTGGTTTGCATGCCAGTGCACATGATTGGCCCGTGCCATATTGTTGGAATGCTAGTGTACGTCAGATTTTTTTTAAGAGTTTTAGATCGTAAATAAGCAGCATGAGCTCCACCTTTGAATTTACTATATGAGTAAATTCTTAACCACGTCCGAATTTATCATTATGATAAATTCGCGGCACATTTTGAATTTATCATAATAATAACACTAACCCCAACCTTAACCCCTAACCCTAACTTTTTTAACTTTTTAAATTTTTTTAACTTTTTAAACGTTTTTAAAAATCTAACTTTTTAAACTTTTTTAAATTGCTTTTTAAAACTCTTCTATATATGAACTTTTTTAAAACATTTTTAAAAACTATTTTTTTAAAAAACTTGAAAATCCCCCCCCCCCAACTGGGATACAAAAGTGCAAAGTTTTAGTATCTGTGCCCAGTTTCTGGGTTTTAGTATTCACGACACGTTTTAGTATTCAGGACGTACCTATACAACTGTCAACTGAGTATCCAGGAGACCCGCGATGTCTCTGCCATTTATACAGGTCGACGTCAACAGAAATTTAGGCTATACAAAATATCCCTGCATATGTAAACAAAAGTGTAAAGAAGTTGCCTGTCAGTATTTTCATTCAGCCAACGACTTCATGCTCGAAGTATAAGTCTGGTTAACAGTCTTTTGTGGACGTTTAATTCCAAAATAATGAAGGCTACTAGCATTAGGCCAATTTGTCCAACTGTAAAGCGCAAATAAACACATGCATAACTAGTCTACAACGGACAGTTATTAAAACTATACGTTGTGTAGTTGAACCCTACCTTCTTACATGGTGGGGGGAAGAGGCTACAGCCCCTGTCGGGGAAGAGACTATATATGTTTTGTAAGCTGCGTGTTTTGTAGTGGTGATAAACAAACTGTTGAAGACAATTGTATTCTGGCGAATACTATCTTTCATAGACTCGAGATTCAAACATTTTTCGGGGAGCATCCCCCCCCCCAAAAAAAAAAAGTTTTTTGTCTGTACGAAACTAGCCCCCTATACTGTCGGGACCGTCATTGTTGAAATTCCAGGGATAAAAAATGTAATGTGTAAATTTATGTCTGTAGGATTAGTTTTCAAACAAACAAATTCATATAAAATCCAGTCATGATCCCACAAACTCTTACAACTGTAGTGTTATTTTCATCTTTGAACTATGGTATAGTTTTAGCCGATACAATTATTATATACGATATATGCTTTGCTTAGAGTATCTATATGTAATGCAATAGCTTCTAAGAATTTAAGAATCTCTCGTTATCTAGTCACTCAGTGCATGATGACCTAGCATTTCTCACGACCGATCTTCCCGCCATTTTTGGCTACTGCCTTTCCCACGGTTGGGAGTCTCCGCACCACGAAATGCGACTTTTTAATTTTATAGTGGTTTGTATCAGAGGGTTTGTATGATGGTAAATTTGCAGTTAAAACTTCTGAAAGTTGCTTTTCACGTTGTTTGAATTGTCTAGAATCTTTCACGGGGGCAGACAGTACCCCAAAAATGTCGGATTTTGGCCTTCGTAAGACTAATTAAGTTTTTTTTTGTCACTACACAATTGTTCAGTGTGTGTTTGAGAAAAAAACGTGTTCCTGGGATTTCTAAAATCTCGCAGGGCGTATTTTCATCTCAGTTTTCTTCATAGATCTGTTGTCGTTTTTCCAATCTACCCATCTTACTCCTGACACAGATCTCGCCCCTGCCTTTTGGTAGCGACCGTTGAGGTTGGAAGAGTGACATCGATGGTACCACCAAGCAGCTTTGTAGTACTCAGCGCAGTTTCTGCCGCTATGTCGATCGTTATCTCTGTTGTAGGTAGAGAACTTCATTCCGTTGTGCAATTTCAACGAATCACCAGCATTACCTTAGATATAAAACTTCCTTAAAATAATTGAAAGTTTGGGATTTTAAAGTATGTGATACCTTCTGCTAAAAGTTTAAAATGTCTATAATAATATATCATATCAACAAGTTTAAACATATTTTAATGTTTTAAGTCAGTGTCCGTGGTTTTCCCAAATTCGACCTTTATAATTTCATAGCCAGTATTTGAATAATATCATTATCTCTATATCGTTTAATTACAATATCATTTTCTCCATGTCGTATAGTCACGGAGAACTGATTGTGAGTATATGGCGCACGTTTCACTCTGCCGATATTTTTCACGTGACTACGTTTTAGATAACATGGATTTGTGTCCGAAATTGCGTTGCTAGATGGAGCAAAAGTTGTCTCCTGTAACATGACCTTATCCCATCCCTGGCTTCGTCCCAACTTTTACTGGATTTTATGAAAAAATTATTTGTCAAATCATATTTACCTGAAAAACTACCCAGGTTCAGTTTATAACCGTCAGACTCAGGCGCCACGGAAAATGATCCATACTTTGCGTACGCTGTGTCACTAGTCCAATCCATCAAGTCCACTCTTAGAACATTTTGTTCTGATTTTGTCAAACAATTTATTCGATCCAAACCAAGCCAAAAATTACCGTTAAGATCACCAAAACCATTTTTATAATCTTGCCATCCACGATAGAAATCTACACTTGCGTCTTGTCTTCTTTGGAACACTGTCCACCCTCCACCATCTGTTTGCATATCACATCTGACTTGGAAAGATCCAAGACCATCAGGGTTGATAGTGTAAACACCATCTTTTCTTTCACCAGATTTGTACAAACTTGAACAACTTCCCCCCCAAACTGTTAAAAGCAAGAGCATATAGAACAGAAGTTTTGGTCTTTCTGCGTTAGACTGTATTGTAGATTGGCTTGTAGTTGCCATTTGTGTTGGAAGTAATATATGAACAACGAGAGCGAGTGTTTCACCGGGATATCCAAACACGAGAAAACAATGTATGAAAACACGAGCGCTAAGCGCGAGTGTTTTCATACATTGTTTTCGAGTGTTTGGATATCCCGGTGAGACACGAGCTCGAGTTGTTTATATGGCTTCTCAAATGAATCGAGACGTAACAGAATGTTTTCGTTTGCTGATTTGAATAGAATTCTTAACCAAGCATAACGTAATTAGGAATTCTATTCAAGTAATTTTGCATGCGTAATTAAGATATTTGATGAAAACACTAGTGACTTTTATCAAGTATCCAAATGGCATCTTGTGATCATATAGGTGATTATCATTGGCTGAATTGCTCATGAATTATTAATGAATTTGAGAATAGTTGTATCAAAGCATGAAGGATGAATGTTACGAGCAAATCCCCGCTTACATGCGTCGAACAACTATCTTTGTAACCTTATGCGTAGGATGCAAAGACAAATTGGTTAAAACAACCCATTAATTTATGGGTTATTTTAACCATGAGTAATCCCTGAGCCAACGGCGCGCAGCGCCGTTCCGGGCGTTAGCCCGGGGCGAGGGTACTAATTCCGACCGGCTATTTACACCTGGAGAAAGGAAAGCATTGGAGAAGCATTAGCGAAGTCTAAAGTTCATCAATTATCGCGAGCGCGTGACTATGGTTCATGGGTGGACATCCTCACTGATCTCAAAAATATGGCTGTTTGCTAGGAGTGGGATAAGCAAGATTTCAATTTTCAAAAGCATATATTTGGAAAATCACGTTTCACACAATGAGCTTTGAAGCAATTTTTGTTTGAAGAAACGAGAAGAATTGATTTAGTATGGGAATCGTGAAATATCATAGGTAGCCCAAACACACTGTGCGATTTAAATTTAAATGCTTGGCATACTTAATTACCCCATGCGGTATCGATTTCAAAATAATAATGTTGACGATTAGCTTATAAGTATTCAGAATTTTTACACTAAAATGTATCACTAATCAATACTTATGTTGATGCATGCGCATGCTATGTACCTAAGTATATTTCCTTCAACGATAAGCATTGATTAGTGATACATTTTAGTGTAAAAATTCTGAATACTTATAAGCTAATCGTCAACATTATTATTTTGAAATCGATACCGCATGGGGTAATTAAGTATGCCAAGCATTTAAATTTAAATCGCACAGTGTGTTTGGGCTACCTATGGAAATATAGTGCAAATTTGCTTTGAATTTTAATGTTTATGAATTTTGTTGCTTTTAATAATTGAAGTGGCTATTCGTACAATCGTACTGGAATATAGCACCCGATTCTTACATTACGTAAAGTGGCAATATAAAATAGTTTTTTGCAACAACTTTTAGCGAGCTTGCCGCTAGCCTAATCGGCAAAGGCCAGCCTAGACCTAGGCCTTCTATTTTTATTATTTTTTAATATTCAGCGCTTTTTCACATGAAAAGACTGGGACTAGGTGATTTGGGGGCGGGGCGGAGGTTCAAAGGCGTTGGGTGCATGCATGCATGCATGCATGTATGCATGCAAAGTGAAACGGGGTCGGGTCCGGGTTTAGTTTTAGCCGTTGGTTTTCTGTGGACTTTTTCTTAAAATATTTTAAATATTCCCCTCCACTTTTGTAACTCTCAAATAGTTTATTAGACCTTTATTGGCTAGGGTTAGGGTTAAGGTTAGGGTTAGAGTTGGGGTTGGGTCAGGTCAGTTATTTTAAATATTACGACTGCAGTATGAATAGCAAATGAAACTCGGCGTACTGTTCCAGTACCGCAGTACGAATAGCCACGGCGTTTGATAATTTCTTGCGTATTAAAAGTACATGCATGCAGCTTTCCTTTTCAGTCAAGCTGTATAAAGTTTCCTAAATTACTTGTTTAATTTAAGAAAAAAAGGTAAAATTCATTATTCATTATTTTTCACGATTTGAATTGGCCTGAAATTTTGAGCTAAAAATCCGAATTTCGACCGAAAAAAATCAAAGAAAATTTTGACGATTCTTGAGCTTTTTGCTAGCTTCCGAGCTATCAGCTATGTCTTTGACTCCGTTTCGCTGTGGCTTCGCTACGTATAAACAAAGTCAGTATTTGCCAATAATTTCAACCGAAAGCCATTTTTTGAAACACTTCCTATACAAATTTGACAAATAATGAAAAAATCACGAAATAATGAAAAATTTCGCGCGGGTGCCTAAAATAGACGCGCGCGGGTGACGGTAAACTGATACCTCACTTGCATTGGCCTTATTAAAAATTATGAACAGTTCCGAAAACATTTTACGAAGCGATTCAGTTTAAATTTTACATTAAATCAAAGCTCACAAAATGCAAAATAACATACCTACAGTACATAATTCGGAATTAAAATTCATTGTTATATAGTTAAAAGCAATAATCTTTCAACTATTTTTGGCGTGCTGTTCAAAATAATATAAAATTTAAGATTGTCGTGTTGCCATGACACCACAGAGTAGAGACATACAGAGACGTAACTAGTGTACCCAAGTTTTTTGTGCGCATGCTCGGCAAGTTACTAGATGCATGCATCGGATTGGATGACGACCTGATAACGACTCACTTTAAACTTGCTGAGCACGCGCAGTTGCTCATTTTTCGGCCGGTCGCCTGAAAAAAGTGGTACATGATAACGTAATCTTCCGCAGTATTCACGACGGTCAGTTACGTCTCTGTCAGGGATTTTTTCAGGATTTTCTCTTGGGTCCGTTTTTGCAGAGAAGATTGAGTTTAGCTGAAGAGCTGGGGTGGCTGCACCCTCCCCCCTGACACCTGTACTCAATAAATGTAGTTGAGATGCAAAGTGTTAAAGCAGGGGCACTAAGGGACACTATAAACTGGTTAAAGATGGCGAATGCATAATTGTTGGTTTTTTTGTGTTGTGAGATGAATTCCAGCCATTTTTCTCAATTATCAGGCTTCCAACTGAAAACTAATTTCCACACATTACGAATTTAACTCAAACAACTTCATTTTTACTGCACTGAAACTTTGGTGAGAAGATTGAGTTTCAAAACTCAATTCAAGATCGAGTTTTTGGGGCCGTTTTACGGCCCTAAAAAATCTCTGAAAAAACCCTGCTCTGTATGTATGTATGTCTCTACTCTGTGACAACACTGACGTAAACGCGAGCCTGCGTTCAGTGTTGATCCAATTACTAATGCAGTACTTCATGTGAGTCAATGTTTGGAAAATATAGGGGTTGCTGCATGCATGTATTTCTAGTAGTATGCATTAAAGTTGACCCATAACTGCTAATTGCAAGTTTAAGAAGCCTTTATGGCTTCAAAGTCAACCAGTTGAGGTTTGAATAAACACGACACTATTCCAGCAGCTTCGAAAAATGAATGCTAAATTAAGAATTTTACATTGTAAATGTAGCATGTGCAGATCTTATTATGATACGAAACAAAATTAATGAGCGCATTACCAACCATTCTGCTTCATGACATTGAGAGTTTTGTTCACACTTCCTAGCTGTGATTTCAGTTCAGCCAAACTTTTCTTGACTTGTTCAAAATCTGTTTTATGTTGATTGGTTACCTGTGCAAAATATTTATATCAGTATACGTTGCAGTTCAACTTCAATTCAACTTCATGTAACTTTTTGTTTCAATGCTAAAATTGATGACCATCTAAAAAATCGTTCTTAAAGTTTGGGTCATATAAGATATACTGAGGTTTGAACTAGGGCCGAGAATCAATTATAATCAACGAAACATGTACGAGCAATTGAAATAAAACTGTTTTTATAATAAAAATGACTTATACCCTGGAGAATTAAGTGCTGCTATATAAGAATAAAACATTCTAATGTTTAAATAATCTCGCTTGCCCATTTTTTTCAAATTGTTCAAATCTTGGTTTGATCTGTGCTCAAAGCAATGAGATTTTGTTTCGTTTATTTTTTACAGTTGTATTTTCATTTATCATGAGAACGTTCTATATATGACTATGCCTAGGATGTTAATTATGGAGGGTACATCAAGGTCAATGTTACCTTCTTTTGTTCACCAATCTCATTCCATGTTTCATTTGATCTTACATAAAGTTTCTTGGTGTCCTTGCGGTATTCCAACAACCCTGGCACGGGCGGGACTTTCTGAGCGGTGGCGCTATCTGGGACAACAACAATCTGTAAAGGAATGTGATATAGAACTGCAACACTACAGTGAAAAACGAAAACTTGATCGTTATCTCAAGCGGGCTTCGAACTCATATCTTCGTGTGTCTAGAATATGGTCTAGATCGTCGCTCTACCCATTGAGCTATCGAGTCAACGGGGATTGGTAGCGAGTTTGGTTATCCGAAGATGCAAGTTTAAATTCCACTTGAAAGAACGCTAAGCATTGTTTAAATATACAGAAATGTCAACTTATAAATAAGCTCGCCCCAAGCAAGCACTAATGGAAAGCCATTGTTTATATTTTGTTTGATATAAATTTCTATAACAGAAATTTATATCAAACAAAATATAAACAATGGCTTTCCATTAGTGCTTGCGGCGCGTGACAAATGTCAGAGGAATGGGGCGAGCTTATTTATAAATTGACATTTGGTGCATTTTACACGTATTTTTGAGATGCTGTGTTGTTTTCTGCTGTGTCAGATTAATATGACTAGATTCAGGGGCGTACGAACCGAGGGGGCCAAGGGGGCCTGGCTTTCAGAAGACACAATAAGTGCCCTCTATCCGGTGGCAAAGTGACGTTTGTCTTCGTGAAAATGTTGTTCAGAAAATAATCTGCAATTCTTGAGAAGATTGTATGTAGAAGATTGTATGTTGCAACTCCGAAGTTTATATTAAGCCAATTATATTAAGCATGGAATATGATATGCTTGCAAAATCGATTCCTTCCCCCACCCCCCGTCGCCAACATTTCCAGAAAAATTTTGAGGTGCCCTTTTCATTATCCAAAAGTGCCCCTCAAAGCCCGTGACACCTCCCCCCGCGCAATCTTTTCACGCTTCCTACGTCCCTGAAAATGAAAATGAGTGAAAATGACAAATTTTATGGTTAACACGTCAATGCCTTACGCCATCGTTCAAAAGAGCTTCATTCTGATCACATCGACCCTAAAAAGACACAGAAATTATGCTTGTGGGCTCAGTTCTTTATTGTCTACTTTTATTTCAAAAGTTAACGAAAACAATCCCTAATTAATAGTTATCATCATAGAAAAAAATGAACAAAAAGTGAAAACCAACCATCGCTGGAATAGAATTTCCATTAAATAACTTGTACCAAACCACTTTCCCTTGAGCAACTGTCACTTTATACTCCATACATTTGTTCCAGACTCTTTTTGGTAGCGATGATCTCACCCAAAACCATGTATAGACATTCTTCTCAATGGTTCCACCATTGTTAGCTCTGCATTCAGTACCGCAGTAATTTTTCTTGCCACCAACAGGACCAAAACATCCACAACACTAAAATAGTGAGAAAAATTATACCAACTTTTTGTGGTCTTTGTGATGTGAGTCAAATCAGGTCTAACTGAGAGAACTTGAAATCACATTCACAGACATAGGTGCATAAGACAGTACCATTATTACATTACATGGTTAGAAAAATCATGTATGCCAATTATATAGTGATTTGGGGTCTTTATGATTTGAAAACGAGGATTGGATGAGATTCCGGGTTTGGGTGGTAGTATACTGGGGGCATTTGAAATATCGTCTAGTCCGGGTTTGATGACATATATCATTCTTATACGGTGGATCACCATATTCATTAAAACTGAAATAATTTTGACTCAGATTCAAGGACTGAATTAATATATAATTTTGATTTGATCCTAGGACAGGATCAATATACTTCACCAGGTATCCAGTATTAATATGCAAGTAAAAACAAGCAATTTATGATTGGCTAATTTACTTATGAATTTTATTTTAAATGACGTTCAGATAAAACTATCTACGTTTTGCCAGAAGTGTAATTGTCTATTTATATAATTATAATGTTGGTTACATCTTACATGACAAATTATTATACTAAAATGAACTAAAAATTTACTTTATGATTTTTACAGCCAACAAATGAGGTTGAATCATGGGCGATTCCTGAAGTATTTCCAGACGCACTATAGCTGTAAAGAAAGATTCAATATGCAGCAATAAGATCATTATTTTGGCTGCGATGTACCTAGGTTGAAGGTCGTAGTATTGACATGGTCATATTTACCTAAAAGCTCCAGAAAAGTCAATTTGAACTGGATACTTTTTGTGGAAGGCAAAGCCAAGTGAGCATGGACGGTTCAAACAATTGTTCAACATGTCCTATATATAACAAATTCAACTTCATGTAATTTTGGCATCGTTTAATTCAATGTTCCTCAACTGGAACTTAGAACATTGTTTGTAGTAAAAAGATTGTAATATGAAACATTTGGTCGTCTGAAAAACTTACCCAACCAAAGCCGTCCGACTTGGAATGATAATAGCTGAATTGTGAACAACGAAATTTTGTCGTGACAATTTCTTCAGTCTGAAGATCTTTAACATAAGAAATATCTCCAATTCCAGGCCATAATCTACCACATCCTCCTTCATTGAGCATCAAAAGATTCTTTAAAGGACGTTTGTTTTTCAGTCTGAATGACCTACACACACATAAAAAAGAATTTAAAGCACCCATCATACCTATTATCATCATACTACATGATTATTCATGACATCATGCACCATTACTATATCATCCATTATGATCATTATTAATATACGAGTACGCATCCACAATGACCATCATGACTTATTAATTTAATAAAACGAACTTATTTTCCTGGCCTCCGTAGCTCAGTTGGTCGCTGCGCAGGAATCACATGGCCGCAGGTTCAATTCCTATAGTGTATTAGTTGGGGCCTTAGTTGCATTTTTTACAACTGTTTCTGGTTAGGTCTATAATAAATCTACAAAATTCACACTCAAAATTTCCATCTACAAAACCCTTCTACAATTAGTTATATCGAGTGTACCGGGTGGCGCAAAAAAAAGTTAACCTGTTTGATTTACAATAACTTAAAAACTAAAAGAGCCATTACACTTAAGCTACGTGCATTGTATTCAGTATTGTCTAACTTAAATTTTGATATACGCCTTGTGTAATTTCGTGCAATATTGACCGAGCGAGCTGCGTTTAAACATGAATAAACATTTTGGGAAGTGTCGAGAATTAGCTAAAAACGGTCTGTTAAACTAATTTGATAACCGTTACCATTTTATCGTAAATATTCGTTTCAATGAGTGAAGTTTAAATTAAAAACGTTTATTGGATGGATGTGCTCTTTTATTTTGGTCTTTGGGATGCATGAAAATTAAATTATGAAGCGATTTTGATTAAAAGATTTATTCTAAATATTCAATGACCCTGGGGATCAAATTCTAATGTTCCAAGAAAGAAACGTCAAGTGTTTTTTTATAAATACGCCTCGTTTAACGAAGGACCAAAGAGTATCGATATGTTTAGAATATGCAAGGGTAAATAATGCTCGTGAGGTTATACCGGCGGCGTTGGGCAGGTCTCTGACAACGAACGTGTATTTTCTGACAATAGTGCGTCTAAGCAGAAGTTATTGCTGCATTAAATTCTCGACACTTTCAAAAATGGTTACTCAAGTTTAAACGCAGCTCTCTCGGTCAATATTGCACGAAAATGCACTGGGCGCATATATCAAAATTTAAATTGGACAATACTGAATGCAATGCACATAGTTCACGTGTAATAGCTCTTTTAGCTTTTGAGTTAAAACAAATCAAACAGGTTAACTTTTTTTTGCGCCACCCGGTAGATGACCAAAATCCTATCATTTCCCAAGGGGCTCTGATATTTAATTCATGTTGTATAACCAAATTGAAGATTTATAGGAAATCTGGCATTAATACATATAAGAAACACTAAACAGTGATGATTGCGTATACACAGAATAGTGCTCAACACAAAACAACCTTTTGCTGAGGAAATTTAAGATTGAAATTTTTTGTTATTAATGTACTCACCAATGAGCTCTCGTTGCACTGAAATCTTCTTGTGTTGCTACTTGAACCCGGAAGTCGACGATTGGAGCATCACCAAGTGAGCTAGACCAATGAGGTTTGCCAAACCAATGAGGTTTGCCAAATGGTTCAACTGTCCTGTTATTGGATGGTACTGTCCACGTGACGGCGTCCGTTTTACGACCAATTAGCACCCACCCTCCTCCGTCAGTCTTCATGTCACAATACGCCTAAAACAAAAAGTGTTGTAGAGCAAAGTCGTAAACTTTATCATGATCATAAACTGCAGGAAGCATGGCTGATATATAGAAGTACCTTTTTTGGAACATTTCCAGATAATTTGATCCAGTAATACCCATCCTTCGCCTCAGATATTTTGTTGAGAGCATCTGAACAGTCGTATGCAGGATTGAAAAACTCGCCTGTTGAATTGGAACCTTTTAAAGAATCGTATGCCAAATCATGATTAGTTTGTGAATTATGTCGGCTTGCATTGGAATGCAATATGAAACCTTACCATCAGTTGTTTTCCAGAGATAAACTTTACTTTCTTCAGCACAAACCAACAGTTTGTCATTGTCCAGACGATTTTTGACCATGACTAACTTGCCATGATTTTTTTATTACATTTTCCTGGATCATAACCCCGAAGACTGACTTTCTAGAAAAGTATATCCAGCATTACGTATATTTAACTGCAACATAATTGGTGTGCGGTATTCCTGTTAACCATTGCCTATGTTTTATAACATGCACCATATACCATCTTTCAACTAGAGTAATTTGTGACAGTGAATATGCCAACATTTTGTCAGGTTTGGGCTATAAAGTGAGTGTAGAATAACTTGCCTTTGAATCAACTGAGGTACTCAGCCACGGGTGACCCAGCAAAATCCACACGAAGGAGACAAGGAGCGATGAGACATGCATAGCGAATATTCTACAAAAAATTAAATTCACTTAACCTACAGACATCTTTGCAAAACGGCAAGCTAGCTTGTGTATGGCTAAGTTAGATTTATGTCTAGTAATCTTTTATACAAAATGTATACATTCCTTCAGGGTTTTACACTACAGAAATAGAGAATCGAGATTGCATACATATTCGCAAATTTGTTATAGTAGTACCAATATTATATGGCCGTTTTAAAACAAAGTTTTGTTCATCCATTCGACCATTGAAATCATGCATCAGTTGTTTTAAGCGTTAAAAAAGTTTGATGGACCCTTATTTTAAACAACCATGACATTTGTTCTTTATTATATAGATCAAATTTAATAATCAATAGTGACAAAATTCATCTCGTAATTAGTCGCTGGAGAGAGCGACTATAGGTTTCGGTCGACCTTTTTCTCCGATGTCCAATCTACCCGCTACAAAGTGGAATACTTCATGTAAGCATCAAAATATAGTTTAGAATAGTCTATAAAAGCTGTCCCGGAAGTGAAAAAAGCAAATTCATACACAAGGGAATAGCTTAGTAGAGGGTCGGGTAGGGTATTTTCGTGAGCCGTGAATGGTCAATATTTGTTCGAGTGAAATGTGTGATTTTAGTGTCGTGAAATGTGATTTGTTTTACAGCCGTGAGACGTGATTGTTGACAAAAATGCTCCGTGAAATGAGAATTAAGGATGCCTGTTTTGTGAACTGTGATTATTATTGTGATTACTATAATAAACATGATACGCGATAATCAAATTTATATGATCTCACTCGATTGCACAAGAGAAAAAACTTCGGAGGCCTTTCGCGAGGTTCCTGACGCTGAGGACAAGGTTCCTGACGCTGAGTACAAGGTTCCTGACGCTGAGGACAAGGTTCCTGACGCTGAGACGAGGTTTCTGGCGCTGAGGACGAGGTTGCTGGCGCTGAGGACGAGGTTACTGACGCTGAGGACGAGGTTACTGGCGCTGAGGACGAGGTTCCTGGCGCTGAGGACGAGGTTCCTGGCGCTGAGGACGATGTTCCTGGCGCTGAAGACGAGGTTCCTCCCGCTGAGGACGAGGTTCCTCCCGTTGAGGACGAGGTTCCTCCCGTTGAGGATACATTCTCGTCACTCAAACTTGTAAGTTATGATGTAGTTTTTAACTGACAGGTAGAGAAATGAGAAAAGCGTAGATACTGTACCATGCATTAAACATAGTCTTGATAAACCTATTATTATTATATTATTTTATTAGAATCTAGTTTTCCGTGAAATTGCTTTTTTAAGACAGGTGAATCGTGAAACGGCTTTTTTTCGTTGTGAAACGTGATCCATACCCCCCCCCCCCCCCCCCCCCCCCCCCCCCC
>CACRXK020001748.1:25687-45523 GCA_902702795.2 Paramuricea clavata
CCCCCCCCCCCCCCCAATAAATTTACCAATAAATTTACCTTAGTAGGCACTTTTACCATTATAGTCATAGATCTGAAAAAAATGTCATTTTTTACAAAAGTAACGTACGCAAATGAATTATAAACGAAATATAAATTTATGTTCTTGAAGTCAAAATGGAGAAAGGAAATAATATGTTCATATTTTCATATTGAGGAGCTTTTGGCAAACTGGTTGATGATCTCTTCATTTGATATGTCACTGACCATCTGTTTCTCCAAGTACGTCAGCATAAGTGTCTCTAATATTAACTCCTGCTCAATGTTGTTTCTTGATATAAATTTAAGAGTCGAGAAACTTCTTTCACATTCGACTTGCGTTACACTAAGCAGTACTAAATACTGATACTGCATGTAGCACTTGCTCTCTGTGCATCTGACTGGTTAATCGGGTAGACTAAACTCATTTGATTGGTTAATGGCCCCTTATTGGTAGCAGTATATAGTGGAAGTCAAACTGAACCTCTCTGTTATCTTGAAGTGTCCAGAATTGGGACACTGACTGGGACATTGTCCAGGCTTTTGTCGTTTGCTTTTGCATTCCATTGCCGGCATCATTGAAGCCCAGGCTTACCGCGCTTAGTATATAGCAGAGTGATAATGCCTGGGAACCAGGCTGGTCAGTACAAAAGACTAAGAACACTTGCTTTGTGTAATTTTGGCAGAGTATTGAGCAACTGTTACTGAGTGTGTGAATATATGAAGTCTTTGTCGCATTTTACTTTATATAGTGTATTATACTTTTTTATATGCATATATAATTTCCCTACTATGTGAACTGTATAATATTACATAATCGGTTTTCAAGATCAGTGATAATAATAAGATAATGATCAGATTATTTTCAATCCAGGTGACACACTCTCTAGTGTCAGAAGGGGTACTGTTCAGCGACTTTAAAATTGGACTTTGGTTTTTCTCAGTTGTCGGATATTTTTCGTGTCTGATATACATAATTATACATTCGTAAGAGAAAGGAGTGTTATAGAATTTAAACATCATGCAGTTTAGCTGTATACATAGCTTATTTCCTGGCTGCTCTGGACACGTTTCTTAGAGTGGTCTAAACTAGTTTCCACTGGTCAAGCCATATATTCGACAATGAAAGTCCGTTTCTTTCTTGTCTTTTGTATGCTGTAAGCAAGTCATTCATTGCTGACTGCAGAGTTTTAGTTCAGTTTAGTTCAATAATGTAAATTGTATACAGGCGTCATTATTATAATATCAAAGTACGTCACTTTGGCTATATAGGCCTCGTTTCCGTATTTGTGCCATTAATCAAAGCCAATGTCTCAGCAGGGACGGCGGAGCGAGGGTAGGGCACAGGGGGCAATGTTGACGTAAGGGGCAATCACTAATTAATATTTCATTTCCGAAAATTTTTTCCGGTACCTTAATTCACTAAAACAAGGCAAAAAATTTTGAAAATATAATTTTTGACACAATATTCTAGAAAATTTCACATATATTTCAATATTACGTACATTTCACCCGTAATTCATACCTTTTAATTGTTGTACCATATATTTTTCGGGTTAGAATTTTTATCTATAAGGGCACTTTCGCCACCCCCTGCCCCCTTACTAAAGGCCAAGGGGGGCGATGCTCCCCCTGCGCCCCCTTTCCGGCGTCCATGTGTCTCAGTCATGAAAACGAGGCTTTATAGCCGATGTGACGTATTTTCCGCATGAAGCGTGTATAGCCATAAATGCATGTAAATATTCTTATCCAGAATTTGTCATTGCAAATTAGTTATGAAAAGTCATGGGAAATAAGTAATAAATCATATTGTCTCGATGTTAATACATCGGTCACCTTGTATATGATGGTCGCAGGCTCACAGCAGCCAGTTAATTCCCAGCATGCATGCACTGAAGACAACATCCAACAATGAGTAACATGACAATTTAGTATTGTGTGATTATTTTAGTTGCTAAATGGATTTTACGATTTAAATATTTCTAATTTTGTGTCGTTTGTTAGTCATAATCGTACCCGTAACTGTGAAAATCTTTCTCTCGTTCTTAACGTTCCGTCGGGTAAAACAAGTGCTTTCCAGTCGTCCTTCTTTAACCGTATTGTCCCTCTCTGGAATTGTGTGTAAAATAGCTTGTCCTGCAGACCTTCGCAGTCTAACTATGTTTACTGAAATCTTTTTTGTCAAGAACATACGTACAGTTATTAGAAAATAGTTATAATGAAGATATGCCATGTACCTGGTCTTTATGTCGTAGTTGTTCGTGTCATAGGTCTTAATTAATATAACTAATAGTTTCTAAAGTAAACATATGCTTGTTGCTTGAGTATTTCTGTAATTGTTTTCTGATATTCTACGTATAACGCAGTATTGGCTGTTTTTTTTATATCAGTTTAATCACTTTATTTAAACCAACCACATTTAAGATGTCTGAGCTTCAAACAATTGGCATATGTTTATTTTAGTTGCAGTCATCGTAACAATAATTTTTGTAATTTAATCAATTTGTAAAAAGGTAGAGTTCCTCGCATGGGACTTCGAGTCCCGTTTGCACTCGTGCCGTTTGGTATGTCTTGAGCCCCGTTTACACTACGCTCAATTTTTGGTACGGCACGGATAAAATTGGTACCCGTACCACTTTTTTGGTTCTTGGGACTACCTATTTAGCTAAGCCCCGTTTACACTACGCTCAATTTTTGGTACCGTACCAATTTTTGGTTCTTGGACTACCTAAATAGGTAGTCCAAGAACCAAAAAAGTGGTACGGGTACCAATTTTTTTACTGTCCAATAAAGTTTACAATATATAATATAATATAAATTGCCATGAATATTTAATTTCTGTTGAAAAGCGCCGATAAACAATTAGTTTAGATAACAAACATTTTTGAGTGCATTGCTATGCGCCCATGGTTATTTTAATATCCACCTAACATGATCTGGTTTGATTTAATCAGGAAGTCCGCGGTTGGTCAAATTAACTGTAAGCAATTATTATGTTAAAATAACCAGGAAAAGGTTAAAAAAGCCATGAGGAAGAGAACTATAACCAGGGATATATTAAATTAACCCAAATGGGTTATTTCACTCGGTTAACCAGGACATTTTAACCAGAGTGTTCTTAGAATGTAACTATATATTTTACTTTTTCAGTTTAGACTATATTATTTGAAAAAGCATGTATATTAAAATTTACTTTCTAATTAGACAAATATTCATAAACGCTAAATCCGTCACGTGCATGTGGAACAAAAACATTTATGAACAAACAGACAAATTCATATAAAATCCATGCAGTCGTGATACCACAAACTCTTACAGCTTTAGTGCTATTCATCGTTGAACTATAGTTTTGGCCGTTACGACTATAAGGCAATATCTACAGTACTTAAAGTACTATTTAAAACATGAGCAGCAGTGTTTTATCAGATCGTATCTACGAGGCGAAGCCGGGTTTTAAATTGCTTCAAAAACGATCGATCTAGTAAGTTCATTGGCAAAGTAATTTTCAAAACATACGTTGTGTAAGTCGAGAAAATCAAAGTTAAAATTTATGTAAATCAAGGGAAATCTCTATCACATATAAAGATAAGACAGGCTTATGATTTTTATTTGTGTTTTCCTCATGAATTATTAATGAGTTTCTGAAGCTTAAGTTCGATCTATAATTCTTATAATGCAACAGCTCATTATCTAGGAATCTCGTTATCTAGTGTGCATGATGAATTAAATTATTTTTCTCCTGTAACTACACATTTGTTCAGTGTGTGTTTGAGAAGAACTATACGTGTTCCTGGGATTTCTAAAATCCAATAGGACGTATTTTCATCTCAGTTTTCTTCATGGATCTGTTGTCCGTTTTCCAAAGGTACCATCTTATTCCTTTCCCAGATCTCTCCCCTGCCTTGAGATAGAGACCATTGAGGTTGGAGTCGTGACAGCTATTATACCACCAAGCACCTTGCAAGGCCACAGCGCACGAGTTGTTGTCATTCCACTGATCATTATCTCTGTCGTAGGTAGAGAATTTCATTCCGTTGTGATATGTCAAGGAATCACCAGCATTACCTTAGATATAAAATTTCCTTTAAATATTTGAAAGTTTGGGATTTTAGAGTATGTGATACCCTCTGATAATAGTTTAAAATATCTATATTATCATATCAACACATTTAAATATTTGCCATTTTTGTGTATTGTCCAATTCTCAATGACTATAACCTTTTCGAACATATTTTAATGTTTTAAATCAGTGTCCGTGATTTGGGTTTACGACCTTTATAATTTCATAGTGTATTTGAAATTGCATTAATACCATTATCTCTCTCGTAGTCTCTGAGTAGTCACTGACAAATTGTGAGTATGGCACACGTTTTACTCTGCTGACAGCTGAAAAAATCACCATCCAGTTTTCCAATAACCGGCGCCAAATATATATAGAGGTCACTGGCATTACCAATAAAAATATTTATTTCCACTTTGCATGCACTCATGTTAAAATGTTGGGGGCTATCATGTTCGGATATTAAATCTTATATTTCCTGGCAATAATTAAAATGGAGAATTGGGAAAAGGGAGTATTTGAAATGATCAGTTGGAGGGAGCTTAAGATGCACCAAATCTGCGACGCGGACGCGACCAAAAAACAGTCGCTAATAATGGGAGACTAGTTTGTCGGTCGTGTCCCTGGCTTTACCAACAGCAGATCCATAGTTTTTATCCGTGAAGTGAAACTGTGATAATAGCGGCACTTCTCCGTCACGTCCGCGTCGTAGGTTTGGTGTAGGTTAAGCTACGTATCTTTCACGTGACTACGTTTTAGATAACATGGCTTTGTGCCCGAAATTACGTTGCTAGACAGCAAAACTTGCCTCTTGTAACATGACCTTAAAGATGCGGTACAGTCCGTATGTAAACAAAGGCTTTGTTTACATTTCGGTATCCAAAATATTGAATTTTATTCGACAACTATTTATATTTTCATGATCCTAGAGTGTAATAAATTATCAAGACACAACAATCAAGCTTTGCAAGAACATAAAATGAAATAAAAACCTAAATAAACTGTTTGTAAATAAAAAGAGGGCTCCTTTGTGCACATGCGCAGATCGGACTGTACCGCATCTTTAAGGCATATAAGCCACACCCCATCCCTTGCTTCGTCTCTATACTTATACTGTATTTTATAAATTAATATTTAACAAATCATATTTACCTGAAAAACTACCTAGGCTCAGTTTATAACTGTCAGACTCAGACGCCACAGAAAAGGATCCATACTTTGCGTACGCTGTGTCACTAGTCCAATCCGTCAAGTCCACTCTTAGAAGAGTTTGTCCCGATTTTGTCAGACGATGTATTTTATCCAAACCAAGCCAAAAATTACCGTTAAGATCACCAAAACCATTTTTGTAATCTTGCCATCCACGATAGAAATTTACACTTGCGTCTTGCCTTCTTTGGAACACTGTCCACCCTCCACCATCTGTTTGCATATCACATCTGACTTGGAAATATCCAAGGCCATCAGGGTTGATAGTGTAAACACCATCTTTTCTTTCACCAGATTTGTATAAACTTGCACAACTTTCCCCGAAAACTGTTGAAACAAAAACATATAGAATGTTTTGTAAAGTTTCTTGTAACTGCATTTTTTTCCGGAAGAGCTGTATCTAACCTGGATAAATGTTTATACCTACACAAATCCCAGCTTACATACATCGACAAGCTACAATCCTGCTCAAAAATATCTGCGACACTCTATTCAAACATTCCTCTTTGGTTTTTTTTACCATTAGACCGGAAAAATTTACTCGTTTGCTCCCCTCCGCCCCCCTCCCCACAAAAGCAATTTCGAACATTTTAACCATATTCTGGCAATGCAATCAACATTCAATGGTAGGGGTAAGGGGGGGGGGGTGTAATATTATCTAAATCGCGATAACATTACGAAATTTTGTGCCGCAGATGTTTTGTCACGATTGTAGATATTTTAACCTCATACAGTATAGGTCATCTTTATAACTTTATACGCACAATGTAAAAACAAGTACTACTTAAAACATGAGCAGCCGATCTTTATCTGATATACGAACTCGAGCAAAGCCGGGAGTTTGTATATCAGATAAAGATCGGATGCGAATGTTTTAACGTACTTAGAAAACCACCCATCTTATGAGTTCATTGGCAAAGTAATTTTAAAAATAAACATTGTCTAAGCCGAGAAAATCAAAGCTGAAGTTTATGTAAATCAGGACAAATCTTTATCCGATTTACAAACATTGATTAAACATTCATTTCTTTTGAATTTTCTTCATGAATTATTAATGAGTACTATTTTAATTTGTTTTAAAACTTAACCAACAAATATTGTTGCAGTATTTCAGAATATTTTGCCGTAAATATGAATGTAAAAGGATTTTAACAATTATTAATCTTTCTGAATGCATTTGCCGATTGAGAAACATAAAATAAAAACAAAAATTTGTCAATTAAAATACAATTATCAATGACGCCAAAAGTGACGCCATGCATATTTACAGCAATATTAGCCAAACTTGCTGAAATTCAGACATCATTTTCTCTTTGGCGTACCATCTAAAATCTCTTCATTTTGGCATTATTTTACAGATAAAGGACCAAACATACTTTTTAAGTTTGTTTGCCGATTGAGAAACGTATCGAAAAATAAAAATTTTGGATGTATAGTCATAACAGCATGTGGTATATTAACTACACTCATTAGTTTTGAGCGCGTGTTACGTAACATACAAAAAAATCTCCTCTTAAAAATAACGAAACAAAAATAAGCGCACTACCCCAACTGTTCTGCTTCACGTCATTGAGAGTGTTGTTCACACTTCCTAGCTGTGATTTGAGTTCAGCTAAACTTTTCTTGAGTTGTTCAAAATCTGTTTTATGTTGGTTATGTTGAATGGTTACCTGTGGAAAATATTTATATGCTTTACAATGCTGAAATACAAATACACTTTCGAATTGAAGTCAGAGACTCGTGTGTTCAGGCCTTCGGGGTTTATTTTGACGTACAATTCTACGCAAAATGTACAAGTTTACCGGACGAGAACCCCAGACCCTCCTATTTACCTCACAAATCAGTTGGGGTAGGGATAATGGGGCGAGTGAAGCTTCCCAAAAGAGATTAGAGTGGGAGGACATATACATCGCTGGCTGAAATGCAAATTTATGTTATTATATATTGGATATTCATGACTCCCAGTTACATGTTTTGAAACAGTTTTTGTGGGTGGTTCGGTAAAACAAATCTTTGCCGGATTTAAGATCTCTAGATTCAAAACTTATTGGGAATCACCCTCTAGCTTCGAACCCCACCCAAAATCGAGTTTGTCTGATTTCTCTCCTACCCAACCACACCGTTATTCGTCCACCTACAATACAAATTAAGGGTTTATCGTAATTTCGTAATTTACAACTTTTAACGTTAAATATCCAATCCATGTAGAACATCCTTTGACCCCGCCCCGAGTCAAACACATGATGCTTGGCAACATCTCTATATGTGCAGTTCTAAATTTTTCTTAAAATAAATCCTGTTTATGTTAAACAACTGGGGAGCTTGCTAAAAGAATGAAACATTTTAATGATAACATAATTTCCCTTGCCTTTTTCTCAACTTGTTCCAATCCGGGTTTGGTCTGTTTCAACGCTTTTCCTAACAACTAAATTAAGAAAGCAGAGAAATTAAACTTCTGGTAGAAATGTTTTTTACAAATATATTTTTCATTCATCATGAGAACGAAGCAATTTGGTACACACGCAGGATATTAATTATGGAGGGTATATCACGGGGGAATGTTACCTTCTTTTCTTCGCCAAGCACATTCCATGTTTTATTGGATCTTACATAAAGTTTTTCAGTGTCCTTGCGGTATTCCAATAACCCTGGCACTGGCGGTACATTCTGGGCAGCGACACTATCTGGGACAACAACAATCTGGAAAGAAATATTGTATAGGGCCAACATAAATTATTCTGACACTCCAGAGTGGAACAAAAAATTTGTTATCTCGAGCGGGATTCGGATATCAAGAGCTGTTCTACCTATATATTGAGCTATCGAGTCAACAGGGATTGGTAGCGAGTCTAGATATCCAACGATGCGAGTTCGAATTTTTCGTTGTTCTCAGCAGTGTCAGAATAATGTGAAATTAGTTTTTCATATCTTTGCATGAGATGGTGCCGAAATAGAACTAGTACAGATTTAACATGTAATTCATTCATGTAATTTTACGTTTAACACGTCAATGCCTTACGCCATCATTCAGAAGAGCTTCATTCTGATCACATCGACCCTAAAAAGATACAAAAAGCGATGTTTGTGGGCTCGGTCCTTTATTGTTTACTTTTATTTCGTAAGTTAAAAACAATCGGCCAAAACCAAATGGTATTGTCTATTTAGCGCTATTGTAATGGTTACATCATGGATAGAAATGAAAGAAAAGTAAAAACTGACCATCACGGGAACAGCATTTCCATTAAATAACTTGTACCAAACCACTTTCCCTTGAGCAACAGTCACTTTATATTCCATGCATTTGTTCCAGACTCTTTTTGGTAGTGATGATCTCACCCAAAACCATGTGTAGACATTCTTCTCAATAGTTCCACCATTTTTGGCTCTGCATTCAGTGCCGCAATAATTTTTCTTGCCACCAACAGGGGCAAAACACCCGCAACACTAAAATGGTGAGAAAAATGATACCAATTTTTTGTGTTCTTTGTGATGTGAATCAACTCGGGTCTAATTGGGAGAACATCCCATTCAATTCGGGTTTCAAGTTTGAAATGAATAGGAAATCTCATTCTCTAATGAAATGAAATCCCATTTACTCATGAACTATTAGTGACGTTTTGCTTTTAGGTTACCACGGATTATTGCTAAAATAAAACCAAGAAAACTTACTTTATGATTTTCACAGCCAACAAATGAGGTTGACTCATGGGTGATTCCAGAAGTGGTATTTCCAGACGCACTATAGCTGTAAAAACATGATTCAATGTCTAGGATTTAATAGATCACTGTTTCGCCGTGATGTGTGCCTACGTTAATTGAAAGCCGCAACACTAATATTTTTATATTTACCTAAAAGCTCCTGAAAAGTCCATTTGAACTGGATACCTTGTGCGGAAGGCAAAGCCAGGTGAACATGGACTATTCAAACAACTGTTCAACATGTCCTATAACGAATTGTGATGTATAATGTATATACTTTCGACAGCACTTAATTCAAAGTTTCTTATTAATAATTCTCGAATTTAGAATATGGTAAAAAAAAAGTTTTTAATATGAAGTATTTGGATTCTTGAAAAACGTACCCAACCATAACCGTCTGACTTGGAATGATGAGAGCTGAATTGTGAACAGCGAAATTTTGTCGTGACAATTTCCTCAGTCTGAAGATCTTTAACATAAGAAATATCTCCAATTCCTGGCGATAATCTACCACATCCTCCTTCATTGAGCATCAAAAGATTCTTCAAAAGACGTTTGTTTTTTAGTCTGAATGACCTATACAGTTATGAAAATAATTTTGAACAGTCATCATACATATTATTCATGACATATCACCATCACCATGAGGCATTATAATGATTATGTTTAATTATTACGTATCCATAATAATCATCAATCATCATCTATAAATAAAATAAATTCTCTTGGGGCTCTGATGTTTATTTCATGTTTTGTAAAAAAATGAATTATTTCAAGAAATTTGGCCTTAATATATGTGAGCAACACTAAACAGTGATTATTGCGTGTAAACAGAATAACGCTCAACACAAAATTAAAACAAGTTAAACAACCTTTGAAAGAGCAAACTTGAGTATTTTTTCGTTATTAATGTACCCACCAATGAGCTCGCGTTGCACTGAAATCTTCTTGTGTTGCTACTTGAACCCGGAAGTCGACGATTGGAGCATCACCAAGTGAGCTGGACCAATGAGGTTTGCCAAATGGTTCAACTGTCTTGTTATTGGATGGTACTGTCCACGTGACTGCGTCCGTTTTACGACCAATTAGCGCCCAGGCTCCTCCATCAGTGCTCATGTCACAATATGCCTAAAACAAAAAGTGTTGTAGAGCAAAGTCGTAAACTTTATTATCATCATAAAATGCAGCAAGCAAGCATGGTTGACATATAAAACTACCTTTTTTGGAACATTTCCAGATAATTTAATCCAATAATACCCATCCTTCGCCTCAGATAATTTGTCGAGAGCATCTGAACAGTCGTATGCAGGATTGAAAAACTCGCCTGTTGAATTGGAACCTTGTAAAGGATCGTATGCAAAATTATGATTAGTTTGTGAATTTTGTCAGCTTGCATAGGAATGCAATATGAAACCTTACCATCAGTTGCTTTCCAGAGATAAACTTTATTTTCTTCAGCACAAACCAACAGTTTGTCATTGTCCTCACGATTTTTGACCATGACTAACTTGCCATGATTTCCTATATTACATTTTCCTGGGTCATAACCCCGAAGACTGACTTTCTAGAAAAGTATATCCAACATTACGTATATTTAACTGCAACTTATTTGGTGCAAGGCCGTATTTCAGCTATCATATACAGCTAATTCAAAAAAGGTTGTCCTTTGCAAACCTTAAACTCTAAGCGTGCAAAGCATAATGGGAGCATCATTTAATTTAGAAATCATATATAGTGCCCATTTCTTAGAGACAATTGGTGAATATATCTATACGAGAACAATTCATTCACCAATAGCTGCAATATTCAACTACTTTATAAGCTTGAAACTTGTGCTCTCATTAAGCTTTGCGCGCTTACTGCATGAGTTTAATGTTTAAGGTTTAAAGTTTAAGAGTTTGCAAAGGACAACTCCTTTTTTGAATTGGCTATATATCCTATATTCCTATATTCCTATACGTGAATACAGCTATCGTAGACTATGCTTGAACCTGCATGCATAATTCTTCAGTGTAAAGAAAAATTTGTGGCTGCATGAATAGCAGCCGCCTTTTTTAGGGAAGACTTACGGGCAGAAAAATTAAGGCGGGACATCTCTACAGTCATGCAGTTAGTGTAAATCACTAGTATATAATTACTATAGCAATAACTTGCCTTTAGTTCAGCTGACGTACTCGACCACATATGACCCAGCGAAATCCACACAATGCAAACAACGAACTGTGAGGCATGCATGACGTTGAATATTCTAGAAAAGAAAAATTCAATCAACTCGCAAGCTTGCATGGCAAAGTAAAAGTTATATCTTGTATACAATACATTGCTCTCAGTGAGAGTTTTACACTTCACAACTCGAGATTGTGGTGCACTCGCAAGTGGTTAAACTGTATTAAATAAAGTGTATTATGAAAACTACGTACACTAAAAAGTTTGGGTACGTAAGGCGTCAGGTTTGAGAGGTTATACATTTGAAAGGCTGGCTAGGAACGTTATAATTCTGACATTTTCCAGGTATGACAACAATTTTGACTTACCGTTTTGTACGAAGTCCTCACTCTGAGCTCTCTGATCTTGAAATAAACAGTTGAATAATAATCTTGTATTTTAACTGCATCGTGACCGGAAAAAGTCGTTTCAGCTCGGTACTACAGCAGTGATGCAGTCGCCTGCATGGTCTAATTTATGCAATGAACCCAACATCCAACAGTGAGCAACAATGCTGTCTGTTTATGAACTGGTGAGTGGTGATAATAAGGATTTGCTGTTGAAAAGCGCCGAACATATATAACAAATATGACAAACAGTCTGAAAAATTTTACTAAGACTACTAAGTCTAGCATAATTATAAACACCCAATTTTACCTTATCGTGACTATAACAATTAATAGGCAATGTCACGGCCAATATGTATATGTAATACAGTGAAATTGTCAAAATTACTATACTAAGACTGATAAATTTTATGCCGACCGCATGTAGAGACTATAGAGTGTTGAGTGTATTGTGAATACTGTAACTTTAGATCTGTTATATATAGATTTAAACGAGGATTTAAACTGCATGATAGATTTGATATTTCATATAAAGTTTATATTATATAATAATTAGTTTGGTTATAACCTCTTATTTTTAGGTTGATGGTGTACTAATTCTATAGGCCGGAAAATTGTGAGTAAGAATTAGAAGAGTTTCTAAACTCTTTTATTGCCCGCCGGGAGTACTTTAAAATTCATCATGGATTGGTGTTGCCGTTTAGACCTAATTGAAAATTGTGCAATCACTATGAATCAGTGTTAAACGAAATTGCAGGTTAATAAAACAGCTCACCTGCATGCATTGGCCGGTCTCAGGTCCCGCATTTTGAATCTAGTACGTGAGACAACTAATTGACTGCAAGTTATCAGTTTAGCCAATATTTTTACAGTCAAGGAACCATGCAGTTATGAACTATGTCGGTAGGGCTCAGTCCGTTCCATAGACTGACAGCTTGAAAGGAGATTGATTTCTTAAGAAAGTCCGTGTTCGGTTTAGGAAGTTTATTAACTGATTTCTAAGTTGGTAGCGGTGAACATTTTTCGAAAAGATTGCCTGCAAAGTTGGAGATAATTCATGATAGCATTTGTACGCCAGGGGCCGGTTGTATCAAGCCCGTTTAGCTTAAACGGTGGTTAAGCTCAAAATAGAAAGCAAGTCTATAGATTCATTAAACAACCAAACTAAAAGTTTTGAACCTTAATAGAACGATAATGTTTACAACTATATATTCAGTGCAGAATATTTAAGTTGACTGATTCACGAAAAATATAAGAGTGTTATTTAATTTTGACTTATCCACCGTTTATTAAGCTAAACGGGCTTGATACAACCGGCCCCTGGTATACAAGTAGTGTATATGTGGTATACCCCGAAATAGTATTCCAACCAACAGGTATACAAGTTGTTGTTTGTGCATATCATTGAGGGTGAACCATGATTTAGCTTTGTTGATGACGTCTTTCGCAGGACCGTTCCAATCGAAACATTAAGGCCACTATTTGTTGTATATAAAACAAATAATGAATGTTTCTTCGTGCAATGGTAAGAATATTTTCATTCGGTGAAAGATGGAATGTTCCATTCAACTCCGCTGTCGCCTCGTGGAATGGAACATTCCATCTTTCACCTCATGACAGGGGCGGCGGAACAGGGGGGCTAGGGGGGCTAAAGCCCCCCCCCCCCCAGAAGTAAAAGTGGGGGGGCTTAGCCCCCCCAAAAAATTTTGTTTTCTCTGGAAAAATTTTGATATTTAAGGAAACATGTAGGTTATTTTTGGAAAATTTAGGTATAAGGGGAAAAATTTGGAATATTTTGTTTAAAAATCGTGTATGTCCGGAAAAATTTTTTGTTATAGGTCCGGAAAAATTTTTTTCATCCCTTTTCTTGTATATGTCCGGAAAAATTTTTCGACCCCTAAAATGGTACACTGGTCGAAATTTTTTTGGCAAGGGGGGGAGGTCACGGAAAAAAAATTTAGCCCCCCCAAAATGAAATCTGTTCCGCCGCCCCTGCCTCATGAAAATATTCTTACCATTGCACGAAGAAACATTCATTATTTGTATACTCATCCCCGCCCGCATGCTTTTTAAGAAAATGGCCTTGTTCGCCATTATCGCCATTATTGCCATTTTTGACCATTATTATAAATTTTGTGATGTCTTCAAAGTGAAATTTGAAAGAAAGACATTTTAGAAACATTCCCAAACCAAATATTATAGTTAAAATACGAAATTTCATACCCAAACTGCCAGTTTTTCCCGCATTAGGTAAACACTTATTAAATATCTAAACTCAGCTATAAAAGTTCTACCGGAAGCCAGGGGAGAAAAACGCGAGACGACTTTGGGTAGAAAATTGTTTCACACATGTGGCGCCGAGCGGGCATGTTTTTAATATTAAAACATGCTTTCAGTTGCACTTACTGATTTTGTGCTGTTTTCAATGCTGAACTACAGTGTGTACTGCAAAACAGCACGACGATTCCTTGTTAAGTGGAACATTGGGCTAGCATTAATATTTCTGATGATTTTTTGGGGAAGATGGCATTAGGGGAGTATATATACTAGAGACCCAATCTTACGATTTTAGGACGGCAACGCGACGACGACGGCCAAAACAACCTCCTTCAAATTGAAATTGTAGTAAAGATAGTTCATCAATACAGTCTTGTCATTCTTAGAAGTTGAAGACATGGGTTTTATGGTTGGGAAGAGTTCTGCTGAACCCAGTTTGAAGTTGCACTTGCATGTTGCGGCTTAATTGAAATGCAGCCGTTGTGTCAAGACGTGAAAATCAGTGATTTGGCGTTGTAAACAGAGCGAGGAGAATGTCTAAATTATTCATATATTGTAATTATTTAATTCTTTTCAATGACAATGATTTACTAGTTGGTATAGCCGTTGGCGTCGCGTTGCCGTCCTAATTCCTAAATCGCAAAGTCTCTATTAACAAGCTTTCGTGAATTGGTAGGCATGCAACTACCTGAAAATATATATATAAGGAGAATTTGGACGCTTCGTCTGGAGTTGGCTACTAGCTGGGTAAGTAATCTTACTTCGGTATAATGTAGTACAGAAATCGTAAATACATGTATAGTGTCAGTTTGCTTTTTGACTTAAACTGTGACATGAGCAGAGTTCATCATCAGTATTCCGCATAGTCTCAATTATTAGCATAGTGATTCTACCATTTAATTCCTGGCCAGTAGCGAATATATTCATCCCACAAATATTTATCCATTCTAGTTGCACTTCAACGAAATAAAATGATAACCTTCCGCTCTTAACTCCACAGTCATGCATAGTCCTTTGCCGTTTTGGTTTGCATGCCGCGAGTATAATTGGCTCGCACCATTTTGTTGCGTCAGATTTGATGAGGTTTTAGATCGTAAATCTGAGTACTGGACAGTATTTATAGTAGTAAAAAATGTAAGATAAAGCATTTACGTTGCCATATTCTTGACTTGCAATGATGTGGGCGACGGCCATGTTGGTTCCCTTTCAACAAAATAATCTCATTAACTTCTTTTGAATTTGGCCACCAACATGGCCGCCATGCCATTATCTTCTAATTCTCAAGGGATTGATTGCAAGTCAAGAATATCAACCGACAACAGCAAGGCATATCAAATTCTTTTTAATTAAGTTTGCAAGAATATCATGCAGAAAGTAAATTTATTAATTAATTCGGTAACCTGGCTCAGACGTTCACTCCGGCTGGGAGGGAACGTGATACGCACAAAATGGGTACAGTTTCAGCGTTTACTTTAATTTGAAACATCGCCAACTATTTCGGACATTGAGTCGGCAGTGCGCCAGCGGATACCCCCGTAAAAGTCAATATAGTTTAGGCAGAGAATCTATAAAATACATAGGAATCAAACTAAAAACATCGAATTGACAAAAAGATATTTCGATTATTTCATTTGCTCAAATGGAGTAGTATTCCTACATTGCATACAAACGGCACTGTCGAAAAAAATAATAGTTAAACCTTTATCTTACGTTTCGTTTCGAGATTCAACTTCTGAACGCTTTGCTTCTATAGACTTGTATACTAACTCGGCCAAAATCCGCTCGATTACCGAGTTTCATTGTTCAATTTTTAAATTTCTGTCACTGCTATGTAATTTGCTCAAATGGAACACCAACCTTGAGGATCCTCGCTAGCTGCTCACAAAAATTGGGCCCATAAAACACTGGAGAAGTTTTTCGTATTTACCATCAAATATCATGAATTTTCGTAGACACTTAGAATATTATGCGCTGTTAGTATGTGATCGCATTGCCGCAAATTTCACTGCGATTAAAAGCTAAATTGAAGGCGAAAAATCACTCGGAGTAGGTTGTATTTGGTACCAAAATGATCGCCACGATGTTTATTTTTCAACCCTGCAAACGCTTCTGGGATACATGAAACACAACCCGTGCTGCCAGCGGTAGAAGTTGGGCCGTTTGGCTACAGCCAGACTAAAAGGTCAACCAAAGGTCAACCGTATTAAATAACTTCAATCTAGACGAAATATTGTAATGTTTTCCGTGCTTAAAACCATTTATTTTGACAATAACGACTGTTCGAGCGTCGAAATTAGAAGTTCTATCCAGTGGGGGAAACACTTATGTGTTTCTAATAGAATTGGCTCATTTATTTCCATTTGGTCATTCCAAAACATTGCAAAACATTGCGCGTTATTGCGCGTTATGCATTTCAGGGAACTTCCGCTGGATAGTAGGATTGACATAAGACCGCAATAGTTGGCGATGTTTAAACTTTTTTTGAGTATCCAACTGGGATACCAGAGTTCAAAGTTTTAGTATCACTATATACGTTTTAGTATTCAGAACGTACCTACAACTGCAGTATCTTAAACAGACCCAATACGTCTCTCCCATTTATGTATTTAAATTAATAAGGCAACACATACATACATACATTAATTAAATGAGACGAAGCAAATTCCAAAAATAAACAGTCTGTTACCGTAAACAGCCTTGTTAACCGAAGATGATAAGAATATGTTCCAGACTTGTCACAACAACTGGAAACAAGCAGTGGGAACATCCTGATATCGCCTTGACAACAACGTTGTTACAACTTGTTTGCAGACAGTGTAACAACAGTGTTGTTACGTGTGTACTGTAGGCTAAGCTAAGATTTATATGTCTGCCTAATTTGAGTCAAGACGGTGGACAAATATATCCATATTTCTACCATCATCCAGGTGTACGGTACTCATACGCTGGCATTTCAAAGGATTTTTGTGCGTATGAAAATTATTTCGTTAATTTTCATACGCTTCTCATACGTTTCTCTCATACGCAATAGTGTGACAGGGCCTTAAACAGATGTCAAATTCCCGCTGTTTTGTGGCACGCTTATTAACGCATGACTCCTATAACTCTTGTAAGATTTTCCAGGTTATTGGTGGTTCTTTGAGTGATATTTTGTCGTAAATGTTAAGGTACTAAAGTTATTTATTATTCAGATATAAAACTTAATCTAAGATTATCATCATGTTATAATGAAAACTGAAATAATTTCGAGACGACTGCAGATTCCAGCAAACAATATGAATCCCATAATGTCAAAAAAAAAAATACACAAATAACTATGCACAGTGCTTAAACCATAACAGACAGTTGTAATCGGGCGGCGGGAGGGGGAGGGACGGAAATACGTAGTAGCTTTTGACATTCAAAATCAATTCTAACAAGATATAAATGAATGGTCATGAATGGCTGCGTTGGGAGGACACATAGTAGAACGCGTTTAAAATTCTAGTGATTTAATTTTGGCGAATCGTCCGGGACAGTAAAACATTTTATGTATAAATTTATGCTGTAGAAGTTTTTAATAAAACAGACAAATTCAGTGAAATCCAGTCATGATGTCACAAACTCTTACAACTTTAGTGTTATTTTATCTTTAAACTATAGTCTTGCTCCGTTACGACTATACAAGGCAATATATACAGTTCTTATATAGCATCTATCTAATGCAACAGCTCGGTATCTAGGCATCTCGTTATCTAGTGTACATGATGCAATAAGTTATTTTTCTCTTATAACTACACAATTGTTCAGAGTGTACATGTTTGAGAAAACGTGTTCCTGGGAATTCTAAAATCCAGCAGGACGTATTTTCATCTCAGTCGTCTTTATAGATCTGTAGTCGTTGTTCCAATAATACCAACTTATTCCTCTCCCAGATGTATCTCCTGCCTTGAGGTAGCGTCGACCATTGAGGTTGGAGCGGTGACATATATTATACCACCAAGCACCTTCGAATGATACAGCGCAGTTGTTGCTATACTGATCATTATCTCTGTCGTAGGTAGTGAAGTTCATTCCGTTGTGATATGCCAGCGAATCACCAGCATTACCTTAGATATAAAATTTCCTTAAAATATTTAAAAGTTTGGGATTTTAGAGTATGCGATACTCCCGTATCTGAAATGCCCATAATTATTATCATATCAACTTAACAACCTAACATTTCTCTGTATATTGTCCACTGATCTCCAATGACTAAACTTTCGGATCGAGCCGCATCTTGATGAGAACATCGGCGAGAAAATTGAACTCAAAGTTTATGCAAATCAGCATGATTTTGTATCAGATATGATTTTGGGTTTACGCGACCTTTATAATTTCATAGACTAGTAAAACATGCACCGTAATACTTGCGTATACTAGTGTCACATCTTCAATACAAAACGTAGTCACTGAGAAATTGTGAGTGGCGCACGTTTTACTCTGCCAACATTTTTCGTGTGACTACGTTTTAGATAACATTGCCTTGTCTTCGAAGTTGCGTTGCTAGGTGGAGCAAAAGTTGCCTCCTGTAACATGACCTTAAGGCATATAAGCCCCACCCAATCTCTGTCTTCGTCACTACTTATACCGTATTTTATAGAATTTATATTTATCAAATCATATTTACCTGAAAAATTACCTAGGTTCAGTCTATGACCATCAGACTCAGACGCCACAGAAAATGATCCATACTTTGCGTACGCTGTGTCGTTAGTCCAATCCATCAAGTCCACTCTTAGAACATTTTGTCCTGATTTTGTCAAGCGATGTATTCGATTCAATCCAAGCCAAAAATTTCCGTTAAGATCACCAAAACCATTTTTGTATTCTTGCCATCCACGATAGAAATCTACACTTGCATCTTGTCTTCTTTGGAACACTGTCCACCCTCCACCATCTGTTTGCATATCACATCTGACTTGGAAAGATCCAAGGCCATCAGGGTTGATAACATAAACACCATCTTTTCTCACTCCAGATTTATAGAGATCAGCACAACTTTTCCCTAAGAGTATGTTGTGAAAAGTAGATAGAAGCTGAAAATTTTTTATCAGGATGATCTGTACTATAACCATAGAACTGCATGCACATGCGTCAAAGTTGACTAAGATATTTGACTAAGATATTTGAGATGGGGTGTTATTTATGTATATATCAAGATTTTGCTGGCATCTCACTCAATTGAATAAGTACTATTTACAACATGAGCGGCCGTGTTGTATCGGATATACAAACTCGAGCCGAAAAAACGACTCATCTTATGAGTTCATTGGCGAAGTAATTTTAAAAATAAACGTTGTCTAAGCCGAGGAAATCAAAGTTAAAGTTTATGTAAATCAACATGAATCTGTATCACATATACAGATACGACACGCTTATGATTTTTCTTTGTGTTTTCTTCATGAATTATTAATGAGTTTTTTAACACGACGCTCTGAAGGTATTGTAGATGAAAATTATCTAGTGGAAATTTATATAAATTTGTTAGACCTAGCCAGGAACAGAAGCGAAAAATGCATCTTTAGGTCCTTGGCAGAAATCGAACCTTCGGTCCTGCGATTCCGGTGCAGCGCTCGAACCAACTGAGCTACAGAGGCCAGTTGTCCGGCGAACTCTAACCATAAGTTTATAGTTTAATTTTTATATACTGGGGTATAATTCCACGTGTAGGTAAATATCAAGATATCTTCTGCCAAGGACCTAAAGTTGTATTTTTCGCAGCTGTTCAGGTTAGGTCTAACAAATGTATGTAAATTTCCACTCGATAATTTCCATCTACTCGATAATTTCTGCAAAGAGTGATATATCACGTCAAATACAAGGGCAATATATTTCAACGTTTTAACACGTGTGTCAGATCCCAAAATATTCTACAAAAGACTGTTGGAATTCGTATAGAATTAAAACTGCCGTGAATATATGGATATGATTATCTGCCAAATGAAGGGAGTGGCCAGGGACGTAGCGACCGGGGTGTGTGTGTGTGTGTGTGGGGGGGGGG
>CACRXK020001749.1:0-50314 GCA_902702795.2 Paramuricea clavata
CCATTGAGGCACCAACTATCAGCGATCTGCCCATTGCGATGGAGCCCATTGAGGCACCAACTATCAGACTAGGGGTCAGCCAGGGGGGGGTCGTGGTATCCTAAATAGCTGATAAATATGGATCAAAATACCTATTATTATGGTCAAAATGTTACATAATACCTAAAGCAATCAGAAGCTGTATACCAGACCTAATACCCAAAATTAGTCATAACATATATACAGTATACTCGAATTAAATACCATTAGATCCTTATATATACACAAAACCCTATGGCCGACCCTACAGACTGCTCTGCCCATTGTGGTGGAGCCCATTGAGGCACCAACTATCAGTGATCTGCCATTATGTGCAAAGGCAATGAGTTTATAGAGTTTATAGTGTTCCATTTCTAGATGTTTATAGCTTTAAACAAATGTGGAATGTTGCTAAATCAGGTTTAATATTAAAGATTCCTAGAGCAACCCAGTGTGGATTATTGTCTGCACATATATTGACTTACCAGCAATTACATGTAATATTACTAACATTTTAACTGACTTTTGTATAAGATCTGAGATATGTCCATTGTTAGCATAATATGAAATAATTCTAGTGGCCTACATATGGCTGTGTCACTACGATAATGCTCACAATTTCTTTCTTATTATATATTTTTGCAGTTCTGACTGAGTACAATCTTAATCATGTCAATGAATGGTGTCATCTGAAGCATATTAAACAGAAATGTCAACAAATACATTTTGTCTACCCATCGGCAGATTGTTCGGTTGGTCTGTGATAGGGGAAGCCATGAAGGTGGCATTCAGCTGGGCCGGATTAACGTCGCGCGAGGCCCGTGGCAGATTTTCAGCGCGAGGCCCCCAACCCCCCAACCCCCGATATGAAAACCATTGAATTCAATGACACGCAAAATTGTTAAATAATTGTTTTCAATTTCCGCAAGCAAATAACTGCAATTTCGCAGCCAAGCCATCCCCACCAGGATTTCAGAATAACTTTCCGTTACGTTAAAACTGGTTTCAAAAATCAATGAAACCTTTATATTTTGCTAATTTGGGTGCTTGAACAACCTGAATTAATTGCGACGATTTGTTGGATATAATGGGGTCTTACAAATACATTTTCAGTATCCAACAACAAACATAACAAAACGTTAACGATTAACATGGCAGGAACTCGCAGGAAATGTATTGAGATTTTATTATATTGGCGCTTAGTTTTGTTTCTGTTGAGTAGCTATAATTATAAAGCCTATATAAATTGACGCATAAGCCACGTTCACACAAGTGGTAAATTCGAGCATATAGCCTTTTCATGCATGACATATTACATAATATCATCATAGTCCATAGACGCAGTTTTAACACAAAAGATGTAACACACTAACATAGTAACATTTAGGTATACCGTATGCGGTTTACTTTTAACGTCCCGTAGACGGTAATAGTAGATTCCGTTAGTTCATATCTAGATGCACTGATGGCACGCACATTGACAAGCTTTGAAATTTCATATGCGGCAATATTATACTAGTAATATAATTATATATAATACTTAACAAACTTCAGCCTTTTTTAAGTTTTCCTCCGATACTTCGATATGAATTAAATCAGTCAATGTTCAATTGCAGTTATTGTCGACGAACATTAATTGTTACACTTAATACAACGCCTTCTATTCAATATTTAAATTGATTGGCATCAATTATAAAGAGACAATGGCCTGCCTGGCGCAGTCGTTGGGTCAACAAGTATAAACAGGATCATATAACATGCATCAGCGCAACTGTAGATTACATGCATACGAGTATTGCATATTTTCCTGGAGCCAACTGCCAAGCCTATAGGGGCCCTAAATTCGCAAGGCATCTAAATTCGCGAGGTACCTAAAATGGGCGTGTCCCAATAGAAAATGGGCGTGCACAGTAAAGCGCGAGGCCCCCATAAGCGCGACGCCCGCGGCATATGCCGCATCTGTTCTTTGATCCGTGATCCAATTGTTCGCCCCGTTTCCCCAATGTAAACAATTCCACATATTGAACATTCGATTTTGTAAACTACATTCTTCTTAAGGCAAAGGTTCGGTTTAAAAGATAACTTGCACGTTTCACATTCGCCCTGGCAGTTCTGTTTAGTCTTTGGTGAAGCAAAAACTTTAGAAAGGGGTTGACCGTTGGTAAAATGTAATCTTATATTCGGTATTCGTGATCGCTCTTTATGATCTTTGGGTAAACAGTAGGCAGAGCAGGGTAGTGGTTCACTGCAGATAGTAGCTTTAACGTCCTTGTATAACTTGGGGTTCTTATATCGATATTTGTTGGTAACTTTGTTCAAACGAGTATTAAAGTTTATTTGTTCCGTCCTCGGTAGATTTAGTCTATTTAATTCTTTATAATTTCCTGTCTCTGTTGTTGATCTATGTAGCATATCATGATATGATGTTGAATCCAAAACAAGTAATCGTTTAGTCTTATCCGTGGAGGTGATAACTATGCCCTTTGGTGGTAAATCATAGGTTAGTGACTTATTTTTAAGAATCTTTTTACCATGCTTATTACCTTCTTCGATCACGCGAACCATCCCTCCATAAAAACAGACAACGGCATAACAACGATTCATAAAAAAACAGACAACGGCATAACAAGCAAGATAACGAACCGGAGGAATTAGAACAACAGCAATTTACCTTTGTAAAGCTACCATTTATCAACGAAGAATTTAAACGGCAGGCTATAAGGGTAGTAAAGCGATCACGAATACCGAATATAAGATTACATTTTACCAACGGTCAACCCCTTTCTAAAGTTTTTGCTCCACCAAAGACTAAACAGAACTGCCAGAGCGAATGACTTCTAAACCGAACCTTTGACTTAAGAAGAATGTAGTTTACAAAATCGAATGTTCAATATGTGGAATTGTTTACATTGGGGAAACGGGGCGAACAATTGGATCACGGATCAAAGAACACTTGACAATGGAAAAGCAGACGGTTTATAAACATTTGGAATCCCACAAGAAATCAAGGTTACCTAGAATAAAGTGGAAGATTTCACATGCTAATATCAAGCGTGAACGATGGGGAGAGGAAATACGTCGAAGCATTTGAAATACAAAAGGCATTCTGGAGACTTGATGAACGGTTGTACTGGTAGAATAATTAGTGTTTGAATGATTTTAATCTATTAATTAACATTGTATAGTACTTTAATACTACGGGACAATAAATCAATTGCATGTTTTGCATGTTTTTATATACATTAGCATACTCATTGTAAATTTAGCATTTTAATTAGTTTTATATAAATAGGAGGAAATATTATTGTAAAAACATTCCACTAAAGAAGCCGTAATAGGCGAAACGTTTGGAAAATATACTTTGTGTATTTTTATGTCTGAAGAAATCTTATAAGCCAAGTTCATACACTATCCTAGCCTGCATGGCAGGCGGTACTTGGGAAATACCGCCTGCCGCAAAACTGGGTGTAAATGAACTACCGCCCCTGAAGCATCAAAGCTATTTAGGGGCGGACCATTTGACTTTTGAGGGCGGGGGGGTGGAAGATTTCGAAAAAAAATTTCCTGCAACCCAAGGAGAAAGAAGAAAAAATTCATGCAGCACACAATCGAGAAAAAAAAATATCATGCAAAAGAGAGCTTTAAAATTTTCTCGGGGGAGCATGCCCCCGAACCCCCCAAGGTTACAGGTCATTCATATACTGTACCCTCCCCCATTTTCGAGTACTCTACTCTATCCCTGCATGTTTAATTTTAGGTTTTGGTGCAGTTATACATTCTTTGTAAGTAAACTTGCACGCTTTAGTGTGGGGAACATTAAGACATAACCATATATAAAATAAAGAACAGTGAAAATTCCTTGGCCCCTCTTGGGATTCAGTTCTCGGCCTCCTCTGATTGAAAACCCCTGCTACGTCTCCGATGATAGCTATATGAAAGCCTAAACTTACTGTAAGCCGTTATTATGAGAGGCAAAAAAAATATCCTGCGGCCAAATATATTGGGAAAAAAATATCTTGCGCTGCACTTTTACAGGAAAAAAATATCTGTTTCGTTCGCCTGGGCGGAAAAAAATTCTTGCACAGACTGAATCTTCCACCCCCCCCCCTTCAAAAATCAAATGGTCCGCCCCTTATAGATGTCATTAAGTAAATATTCAAAATTAGCCACTCCCAAGTTACTACCAAGTCTCAACATAAAATATTAAATTCTGGCCTTGATTATCATCACCGCCCGACTGAATTTTAAAATCCTCGTGAAAATGTTTTATATTTCGTTATACAATATAAATGTACCGCCCGACAAAATAATTCAAGACAGTTAATTTTTTTATATTTTATATAGGGTTTTTAGTGCCAATTTAAACTTCCAATTTCAAACAAACAGAATTTTGAATGAAATTTCATTGTATTTTAAAGAAACTCAGTCATTCTGTCATTGTTCGTGGAGATACGAACTATTGATATATAAATTATATAAATATAAAATATAAAAAATAAATCTCCCACTGTCTTCGACATTTCAAAGTGTAGACTGTGTCTAGTAAGGAATTTATTTTATGTGCAGCCTTTAATATAAATCATATAAACCAAGCCGCCCGTTTAGCTGCCTTAAAATGTAATAAGCTCAAAATACAAAGCATGCAAGTCTATACTATAGATTCATCATCATGCAGTCAACAACCAAACTGAAAGTTTTGAACCTTATAGAACGATAGTTTTTATTTGTTTACAACTATACATATTCAACGGGTATATAAGAGTTTTAACTGTTACTTAATAATTACTGCATCAACCGGCCCATACCCCTATAGTTTATACTTTGGAGGTTCGTATATCTATCAAGTATCTTTGGTTCAGAACATGATAGGCCTATGAAAATCCCACCATTCGATTCAGTGAAGAAATATCTCCTAATTTCTATCGATAGTTTTAGTAAAATGTCAACATTATCGCGATTTATGGCCTTTGAAAGTCAAGCGAGATCGAATATTATCAAATTAATATACGCATGCATGCAATTGTCTGAACGAAAATATTGACTAGCCCATACCTTTCGCCGATCATAACTTCGGCCCCTTCGGCGTATCTTCTTTGTTAAATATTCTTGTTCGAATCGCTATCAAAAACACTATTCAGAGTGTTATTTTTCAGCTTGTATCTTTAAATTTGCTTCTTTTATTATGGTATTCCATTTCTGCATGGTCTGACTTGTGATTGTGAACTAATTTCAAAACGCAGAGTTTCAAAACGTCAAAACATTTGGTTAATGATTAACATTTAACTGAATTTAGCCGTTGATTGACAACTACATAAAAATACTAACCAATCCGTTTTTTCCGTTCACCAGCGCACGGGTAATTCAAAAACCCCTAGTTTTGCGGCAGACGGTATTTCCTTTGCCTCCCTAATTTTCGCTGCCTGTAGAAATACCGCCTGCCACGCAGGCTAACACTATCCAGACATGGTACCTCACACCCATTCATATATATATATATATATATATATATATATATATATATATATATATATATATATATATATATATATATATATATATATATATATATATATATATATATATATATATATATATATATATATATATATATATATATATATATATATATATATATATATATATATATATATAAGAATATTGTTGGTGCAAAAATGAGTGGTAACGATTCTAAGCATTATTTCATCGTGAAACCATTCCCATGCAGCTAGGAGCCACAATATCAGAGGATTTCATTAACTTGAAAGGACTTCACCTGAACAAAGAAGGAACTTTCGTTTTGCAACAAAACTTATTAGGATTTGTAAATACTATTTCTGATTGACTGAATCCTGATACTATAGTATTAAGCCTGTTTTTCCTAATTTGCGAGGGTTTAAGATGGCAGCACTTATTAATGTTAGAAGTCTAATTGGCCACATTGATGAACTGCGGGTTTTGCTTGCCACTAACCCGATTGATGTTTTAGCTACTGTATAAACGAGTCTTGGCTTGATGCTAGTATACACGATAATGAGATACACATTTCTGACTATGAAATCGTACGGCGTGACAAGTCTGTGTGTAGTGCTAATGGAAGACGTATAGGGGCGTTTGCTTCTATGTGCGCTGACTGCGCTCTAGCATAAATTTCTCGCCTCGCCTGGATCTGTCTATAGCCATCAACTAGAGAATTTGTGCATTGAAATTCGAAAACCTAGTTCTAAGCCATTTATTGTTTCGACAATAGTAAATTTGCGAAAGATAAATTTTGGCTTATTTCGAGTCGTTTAATATTGGTAGGCTAGATTCAGAAAATGTCGAATAATATCTTTTAGGCGATCTAAATTGCGACCTTGGCGCATCTGTTTTGGACCATAACTCTAGGTCATTAACCAACATTGCTGACTTATATGGTATGCATCAGCTGATAAATGAACCCACACGTATTAGTGAGTCATCCTGAACTATAATCGATCACATTTTTACTAATGCTCCAGATAAGGTTGTTTTCTCTGGTGTTTCACCACATGTCGGCATTAGTGATCATAGCTTAATCTATGCTTTTCGAAAGCTTCAACAGGTATTTACAATATAAAGGTCATTCTACCGTGACATATAGAACATTTAAAAACTTTGACCTTGATAGTTTACGGTCTGACATTTGTGCACAGAATTGGACTGCTGTAAACGACTTTAACGATCCAAATGATATGTGGCGCGGTTTGGAAAAACACATTTAACTAATGTTGTTGAAAAGCATGCTCCTTTACGCACGAGACGTGTCAGATCTTCTATAAGTCACCGTGGATAACGCCTGAATTAAAACAACGTATGCACAAAAGAGATATTCTAAAACTTAAGGCTATTCGTACGGCATTAGTGTTGATTGCTCGCAGACTGTTTCTCCGCCGCTATAGGGGGTGTCGGCTGAGATCAGTCTGCTATCGCAGACTAGAAATTATAAAAAGACTTGAGGTATTGTAAACGAACTTTCTTCAAGGAAACAATCTAGTCCACAAGTTAAGGAAGTTAAAACAAATGGTTCCTTAGTCAGTCAACCTAACGAGTTATCCGAGGTGTTCAATGATCATTTTGGCTCTAGTATATAGGCTCTAAGCTTGCTGAGAAAATTCCCTACATTGCCATATTGGGAATGGTGGTACACACCTTGATTACTTGGCAAGTCAAACTAATCATAATTTTCGACTAAATACAACTAGTCCGTTGGTGGTTGGTACCCTCTTGTCCAAACTTTGCAAATCTAAAAAAATTACATGTGGATTATTTTTAGACTTCTCAGAAGCGTTTGATACAGTTAATCACGAAATACTTTTGAGTAAATTAAGTAGATATATGGTATATACAGTACGTGGAATCACCCATGTATGGTTTTCTGGCTATCTTAGCAACAGACTACACTATGTGGGAATTGGTGATAATGATTCAAGTCTACAAAGTATGTATGTGGGGTACCCCAAGGGTCAACCTTAGGTCCACTCCTGTTTCTTTTCTTCTACATCAACGATATGCAAAATTGGTCTGAAAATTTCTTTTCGGATATTTGCAGATGATACTAATGTATTTTATGAAAGTAATTATGTTAATGATATAGAAATTACAATGAATTAAGAATTTAATCATATTTTACAATATTGTTCTGCCAATAAACTCTCCATTAATTATGAGAAAAAACCCCAATTTTATGCTTATTAGCTCAAATAAGAATAATATTCGTAGTATAAATATACCCCATATTGCACAAAAAGATTATATTATGTATGTAGGAATGTACATTGATAAACATATAACATGGGAACAATATAACAAATCAAACATGTTAATAGTAAGTTTGCTAAGAATATTGGCATACTAAATAAATAAAGATATTACCTTGATTTGAAAATGCTCAAACAACTGTACTATGCCCTTATTTACCCATATATGAACTATGGAGTAATGAGCTGGGGTAATACGTACTTTACTCATTTATCTAAAATTCGTACATTACAAAATATTAAATGCATTAAGAAAATATTCTTTGCTCACAGACGTGAGAATGCAGGGACGCCAGAACGATGTGAAGGCAAGGAAGGCAGATTATCGTGAAAGGGCATTTTTGAATTGATATGTACTAAAAGATGTTTGCAAAACATCGGGAGTTGAACTTCCCCTAATCATGTTTTCTATTTATTGGATGATAGGGGTGTGAGGGGGTTCTCCGCCAGGCGATTGTGCTATTCTTGAAGCTCGATGACTGTCATTTCTTGCGTTTTCTGAAGCAAATTTGTAAAAGAAGTGCACTAACATTTCTGATAATTCGCTATTTCGCCAAGGCAATCCTTTAAATTGAAAGGGCACCTTTGCCCCCTTGCCCCTCCTGGTAAAGGGCAACGGGGGCGGCTGTCCTTCCTGCCCCCCAGTTCCGGCGCCCCTGTGAGAATGCCATGCCCTGAGCGCTTTCCATTCGACGGAAATTGCGGAAATCTTGCTTGAAGATCAAATGGAACACGTTAATTTCTGGAATGCTGTTTCGAAAATTTCTGACAATCTCTCAAGGTTGTCTACAAATTGGAAATTCCGGAAGGTTCGAAATTTTTACATCCATTAAAAACATCCATGAAATTTTTACATCCAGTCTTGGACAAGCAAAAATTCCCAACAAAACCAAAATGGTGGGTTCTCGACCATTGCAGTACCTCGAGTCTGGATTTATTTCGCCGAATGCTGAAAGAAGAGATTTGAGCGGCAGTGTCAAATTCTTCAAAATTAAAGAAACAGCATTTCAGAAATTATATTAACGTGTTCCATTTGATTTTCAAGCAAGATTCCCGGAATTTCCGTCAAATGGAAAGCGCCCAACAAGCTAGACTCTCATTATTTACAAGGCCTGTCACGCTGCAGCGTTCCATTTTGCCACTGGACATTCCGGAAACGCAAACTGTTTTTTTTGTTCAAATGGAAAGCGGCGGCGCTCCCTATTGCCGCAATCTAAATTTTATAGCAATGCAGTGTCTTAAGTCATGCGATAGTTAGCCGTAACGCTTTTGTCGTTGGCCTAGCTTGTAGGTTTTGTTGATATATACGTGTTTTTGAAAGATGCACAATTGTGGTGTTGGTATAAATATGTTTGAAAGAACGAGGCAACACCATCCTACACCATCCGACACCACACTACAAGCATTTGACAAACAAAGCATCCGACACCATCTTACACCACCTTCACCACCTGACAACTGATGGCTATATTAGAGATATACAGGGTGTATCAAAATAAACGCAATTCATCTTTTGTGCTTAATAACTTTCGAAATACTATTTCTAGTTAAACGCTTTTAGGCTTACTTCAAAGTCTGTTCTTCTCTCTTTCAAACAAACTATTATCCTTGTCTCCAATGCTAGTAATAATTGCACAGGAAAAGATTTAGTAAAACCTATCATTTTTAGTTGCTGTTTAATTATGCAAGTTTAGTATGTTATTGTTTAGTCGGTTTAAATGTTAGAATTTTCTTCTTTAAACTTTAATATGTTGTCGTCACTACATCTGGAAAACCACGTAAGAACAAATCAAAAGTATTTTAAAAGAGACCAGGTTGTTTGAAAATCCTAAACGAAGGCTAAAATCGTCAAAACATTCTGGTGTCTGAGCCAGAGTGTCATCGAATTGCGATGTAATGTAAACAGAAATTATAGCAAGTTGATGTCAGTCAGCTTAGATGGTCCAAGCCAAAATTATATCGCATTTGAAGTTTCAAACTGAGTTAAAAATAGTGGAAGAAAAGCCGTAATTATACTTATTGTTACAATCCATTTAATAAAATGCAACATTTTTTTGTTTTAATGAAAAAATCAGTTATTTTCATGAGAACGATTTGTTATTCCATCTTAATTTTTTTAATCTCCAATCACAATAACGTAAAGTATTATTACCCGCGAACCAATGAGTCAAATTTAAAAAACCACCCACTGTTAGAAAGCTGAATGGCTACGCTTTAAAATGAATGTAAACTTTAAGGTTTTCGTCTATTATTTGTTTAGCAATTTACATTTCAGTCGAGGATTGCGCTTTTTTTGATACACCCTGTATATGAAAAGATCTAAAGACAACGACTGCTGCATCTGTGCAACACTAGAGTTCCAGTCTTGTTATTAATACATCGTACTGCCCGCCGCTGGACCGCTATATATAGTTTCTGAATAGTGTCCACTTTCTTCTGTCTATAAGGGTCCCGGACAGCTGATGTATACTCTAGGTGTGGCCGAACGAGTTTTAGGTAAGCCATGTGTTTGGAGTCCTTAGAACAGGAATACAGATTTCTTCTCACAAAGCCAAGAGTTGTATTAGCCTTTTTAACAATAATTATGTTATTTACGTGCATGTTGATTCCATCTCAGGTCATCAGATAGCAAAACACCAAGATAAGGATGCTCTTTGACACTTGAAATGTTTTGGTTGTAGAGGGTATATTCCTTCAAGATTGGTGATTTTTTCCTGTAAACTTACATTTTATAACAATTTGAGGGATTAAAAGCCATTTGCCATCTTTCAGACCACATTCCCAACTTGATCAAATCCCGTTGCAAGGCTATAAGAGACTAGAGTGTCGTCTTCATATGTAACTTTACAATAGAGAAGGGCATCATCAGCAAACAATCTAAAAGTACATTCTAAATCATCTTGCAGGTCATTAGTAAACAGTAAAAACATTAGTGGACCAAGGACAGTACTTTGTGGCACACCTGATGTAACATCCACTGATTTAGAGCCATATTGAATTTTTCTTCGCAAACAATAGCTTACTTTGCACTTTCAACGGCACGTTTACGCCTCAGTAACCACAAAAATATTATTCCCGTCAATTAAGACATGCACACATATCGCACACTCAAGCGGCACCTGGGACGATAAACTTTTAAAATCATGATATTTAATGTAAACCTAGTTGCAAATTGGCTTTCAAAACACAAATTAATTTAAAATCGAAAAAAAATAACTATTTAAAACCAAGCTTAACGTTTGTAAATATGACTAAGCCACAATGGTGGGATAAATCCACTTGTTGAAGTATGCCATGGGCAAAAATACACAGATTAAATACTCTAAATATGCGTCGCCATTTTTGCAAAATACGGAAGAAACCAGGCAAAATAGGCTGCTATTGGCGTCGCAATTATCTCTATTCTAAACTGACAATAATGTAAACACTAATAAAGATGAACACTTACGTTAAGAGTTGTTGTGTGGCTTAGGCGGGTTCATTTCAGCCATAGATCAGTATAAAAAAAAACAAAAAACAAGAACAAACACATTATCAAGCAACAGACATGAAAAGGTAAAAAAAAACTCATTCAAAAGCATAGGAAAATCAACAATACTTACGCCATCATTCGCTATTGTCGACATCACGATTTGAAAATACGTTTCAACATCTCTCAAGCAAAAAAAAAGGCCTTTCAGCCAATCAGCGGGATGGAAACATGTCATGTGACTACAGTTTCCTGTCCAGTTATTTTACAATCCATGGTAAAACATACCAACGTACGATACACGAATATTTATATAATAACTTATTGAATTCTGATCGTTTAATTGGCTGTTTATGATCACGTGATATTGAATAGAAAATTCCATTTCCCAAGAGTGCAATGGAATACGTTCCATTGCACTCTTTGCGAGTGCAATTGTACTATACGTTTTATTCCATTGCACTCTTTGTGTTTTCGATAAATCGAATCCGTCAAAATGATTCTCATACGAATCTTTTAGTCTATTTTGGTATTATATAAAACAAATAATGAATGTTTATTCGTGCAATGGTAAGAATATTTTCATTCGGTGATAGATGGAATATTCCATTCAACTCGGCGGTCGCCTCATTGAATGGAACATTCCATCTTTCACCTCATGAAAATATTCTTACCATTGCACGAATACACATTCATTATTAAATGTTGTATAATAGCTAATTCAAAAAAGGTTGTCCTTCGAAAATCTCAAACCTTAAACTCTAAGCGCGCAAGGAGTAATGGGTAACTTCTTACTTAACGCCTAAAACGTGCGGATTTTGGATTCCAACTATGGCAAGACAGATAATAAGCACTTAAGATGTACAACTAGCAGTGTACTAGGATTATTTGCCCAATCAAATGCCCTAAAAAGAAGTTACCCATCACTCTTTGCGCACTTAGAGTTTAAGGTTTGAGACTTTTGAAGGACAACCTTTTTTGAATTAGCTGTATACATCGGCCTTTCTTCGACACAGAAGATAAAACATAGCGTGTTCGAAGGTCATGTGATAACCGTCCAATCATATAGCTCATAAACATAATACTTAATTTATCCGTTAATATGAAATGTTATTACCTATTTTTAACAGTTTATTGTCGAATACGGATGATAAAGTAATCCGTTTCTATTTATATCGTGTTCTTATTGTCTTGCTTTGAAAGCCCCTCATTTCAGTCCAGCTCCTCCGTCCTGATCAAGTGTTTCCTAACGAGGAGGCCAGGTTGCTGAGCTGCTCTTGTGGCAACGATCCGCATGGGGTCTGAACGCTTCTGCCGAAAATGGAATTTTGAGTTTTGGATAAACAAAGTTCTTTGTGTGTCACGGGAATTGCCCAAATTGTGAACAAAGCCAAAGAGGAACGTTCATATACTATTGATAGGCGACGTGAAATTTATTGCTATGCAACGATTCTGAGGAGGAGAGATATTTCAATTGAACTCGATGTCAAAGAGTGTATCTGATAAGTGGTCAGCCTTCTACTTAAAGCAATCGCATCAACTAGACTCAGAAACACAACAAATACATTCTATTATAATTAAGTAAGTAACTAGTTAGATACATTTTTTACATGTATTGTTGATATTTTTTTGATTATTTCGTTAAGTATTATAACGTATAAATATTCCGTTTAAATATTCAAAATATATCGACCATTCAGACAGGCGGCCGCCTGTGTGGAGATTGCTCATGGAGCTACCACATTGGCGAAACTGGCAGAGCATTCAACACCAAGGAACGTCAACACAGGAGAAATGTAAAGCTCTGTAAAAGTGGTTCAAATATAGCTAATTACGCGTGGACAAACAACATAAAATAGATTTCAATAGCGGGAAAGTAATTGGGAAAGGCAACTATCGGCACAGAGAAACACTTGAATCATGGCACAGCCGGCATGCACAAAAAACTCTGACAACAATTCAAAACATTTACCGGAACAATACCGCTTTTAGCCTGCTCACAGACCCTGCCCGAAAATTTGAAACGGATTTACGGTTTTCGTTTGAACGAAATTTTGGGCTGCGAGCAGGCTATACCGCGCTTTTTACTGAGCAAGAAACTTTGAGTATTATTTACGTGTAATTTAAGTCATTGATCCCGTATACCGTTATATAGGCGAAAATATCAATTTTGTCATTTTGTATATCCATATATAATTGTAAACCGTTGTAATTGTCACAATCTTATTGTAATCCACCCGTTGAAGGCTGTAGTCGAAAGCTCGTACTATAAATAAATATTTAAAACCAAAGAACGTCTACAAACTTATTATGAATAATCCTGGTTTGGCTTCAAACATATTTAAATTATTATCTAATTCGTTAAAATGGGTGCAATCAGCACAATAATTGCATGTTTAAGGATTTCAGTGTGATGTTGAAGAACATCATTCACAATAAAATTCCTGTTCGCAGTCTGTTCTGACATAAATATTTGTGCTATTTATACAATTACTAGTGGAAGTAATATTCACAAAACGCGGAACACGACCGTTACCATCTATTGCTTACAATCTCATTTTACAATAGCGAATAATCATAATTTAACAGCTTTTATGAACACCACAAACAAAAGGTATTAATTGTAAACATGTTTCGGCATTTATCTTATGCCCTCTTGTCATATTCATTCTACAAGGTTAGGGACCGATCATTAATTACAGGGGAGGGGGGGGGGGGCTGGTGGAAAATGAGGGGGGGTTCAGATATTTTGTGCATAAAAAAGGGGGGGGGCAAAAATTTTTGTGCAATATAAATACCTGCCCCGCATGACCCCGCCCTACTATAAAACCAACAGATAAAAAATAGAGAGCAGTAGAACTGTAGTAAACTCCAACACAACACCATTTACTAAACTGATTTCAACATAAACATGTACATTTGAACAGCTTTGGACTCAACAAATGGTAACTATATACTGTATAAATTACGGTACATGTATACAGGGCATAGTTGCATAGGTATAGAAGACTCTGAAAATGCCATTTCCAACGATCTAGAGACTCCATATTTCCAAAATTTTTCAGCTCAGCGCCAACTATGGTGGTGCCTTATGGGTCCCCCAAGGCAAAATCTCACCATAGTCTCACGGATGTTTTTTCCCAAAGTTGGCAACTATGATAGGGTAGTATGATTAAATGTGGCTTCACTTAATAGGAACTTCAAATTTATACGAATGTCCCTTTTGTTATTTGCATGAGGGGGGGGGGGTCAAGTATAATTGTGTTATCCTCAAGGAGGGCGGCAACAAAATTTTAGCATCTAATATTTCATTTCCACCAGCCCCCCTCCCCTGTAATTAATGACCGGTCCCTTACATGTAGAAGTTGCTATAAGTTTGTTGCTAGCCCGATCACTTGGAAAGTCATTATATACTATTGAATCGAACGCCATACAATGCAAATCCCGTCCAGCTATTTACACAAATATATATATATATATATATATATATATATATATATATATATATATATATATATATATATATATATATAACGAAAAGCAATGCCAATGCAGAGTGAAAAACTACATTAAGGCAAAGGGCTGTATCCTGGAGTCAGTTAAATGAATTATTTCAGGTCTAAAACAGTCCGTGTACATGTTAATTTGAAAAAGGATATTATTGATAGTTTAATACATCTATATATGACAACTTTAATAATTCTTCTGTAGCATAAACGAAAATAACTGGGTTCTGGGGGAGCTGTTTAACGATGTGTTTCTCGTTTAGGAATTAGTGCTTATTTAAAAGCTTTCGTAATAAAAGAACCTAATAAAGAATTGCATAATCTTCATGGCAAAGTGAAATTAATATGTACATTGGACAATAGCACCGGCAGAGTTGGCCGATATGATATATTGTGGTATACACTAGATTGGTACAAGCTTGGCTCGAATAGACAATGGTACATGCTTGGCTCGACTAATGGACATCGGACTAACGAAACAGGACTTACTGTTACAGACCTGCGAGTCCTGCCAAGAGGACCTAATCCTGAGGGGCTATGTCTTTCGCTTGATCGACTGACCGGGGAAGCAGAGGGAATCTACAAGTGCGTGGTAAGGCGAATTGCTGTCAACTATTACGATTCCCAATTGGTTAGCATAATGCTGAAAGGTAAGTTGATATAAAATATAATAAATGTTTAAATTAACCTATAGTCCTAATTTTATTCTCAAATAATTAATCCCCAAGTCAAAGAGCCAGTTCCAGTCCCTTTCAGTATTCATGCGAAAATCGCGGTCACTAGGTCAACATGAATATGTATTCTTGAAAACCGGCATAATATTTAATACAAAAAAGCTCTTTAACAGCGGGCAATAGCTTTCTATTAATGCATTTATTCAGGTAAAACGTCATGCAGACCTTATCAGTTACTTTTCCTTATTTTTTCCTAATAACTGTTTATTGAAACTGAAAGAGCATGGTGCGAAGGGAAGGTGCGAAGCGTTTGTGGTTGAAGCCGTTTACAACTGTATTTTGATCATAAAACACGCCAGAAAAAGCTTTTCAACACCGGAAAACCATGGACTAAAAAAGATAGTGAAGGTTTGTTTGACGTTACCATGGGCAGCCATGATGGCGCCGAAATATGTGAATTAGTTGGCCTATACTATTTATCCTAAATCACCTAAGTAAAAAGTTTGGCAAAAAAGCATCGGCCTATATAGAGACGACGGTTAACGTTTGGCCTTTATAAAAAGTAAATCGGCACGTTTAACAGACAAAACGAGGAAAGAACTCCACAAAATTTTCGAGCTGTTTGACCTAAAAATCACCGCCGAATCAAATTTACGCATAGTAAACTTTTTAGATGTAACTTTCGATCTTAACAACGGAAAATATATACATAATATAGGTACTCTAACCATCCACCTAGCATTATAAGGCAGCTACCTACATCAATTAACAAGCGCATTGCACTGCTTTCATCAGATGAGCAAACATTTATGGAATCTGCACCTGCATACCAAAACGCACTTGACCATACCAACTTCAATCATGATCTTAACTACACTCATCGATTTAAATTGTTACTTTTTTCTACCACTAAGTAATGATACATTATTGTTAATAATTTTTTATTTTTTGGATGCTCAGAATGCAGGAAATAGCATTTCCGGGTTTCAAATTTCAAAAATTTTCTGGGGATTATCCCTCTAATAAGTAATGATAAATTACAGTTAATATTCTTTTTTACTTTTTGTGCATTTTTTCCATCTTTTATTTCAAATACAAGTATAGTTAGCATAAATTTTAGAGCAAATTTGGATGCTCAGAATGCAGGAAATGGCATTTTCGTGCTTCAAATTTCAAAAATTTTCTGGGGGAGTACACCCCCACACACCTGACCATTGCCATCCTCCTCTAATAAGTAACGATAAATGATGGTTAATTTTTTTTTACTTTTTGTGCGTTTTTTCCTCTATTTATTTCAAAATATACAAGTATAGTTAGCATAAATTTTGGAGCAAATTTGGATGCTCAGAATGCAGGAAATGACATTTCCGGGATTCAAATTTCAAAAATTTTCTGGGGACCACCCCCATTCATGCGTGGTATATTGGCCACATACGTAGCCTTCAGCCATTGCTATCCCCCTCTAATATATTATCTCACAGAAAAGTCCCTTTTCAAAAAATGCCCCCCCCCCCACGGGAAAATCCTTAAAAAAGGCCCTGAGAAATAGGCAACGTAATATCATTTGGTTCAATCCACCATTTAGCATGAATGTCAGCACTAATATAGGGCGTAATTTTCTTAACCTTATTGACAAGCACTTTCCATCGCACCACAAGTTGCATAAGATCTTTAACAGAAATACAGTAAAAGTAAGTTATAGCTGCATGAGCAATGTTAAGTCTATAATCACTAAGCATGACAATGCACATATAGCTAGGAAGAACAAGGCACAGGGCAAGGGCACTGTCAATTGCAGTTGTTCGAAAAACGCAATATGCCCACTTCAGAAACAATGCATGCATGACTATTAGGACATTGATACAAAGCAACAGTCACAACAAGCAACCCTAACACGATCATGAATTATATTGGCATGACATCAACTACATTTTTGGCTAACCTTAACTATACTCTCGAGCATAAAGAGCACTCAAACAAAACTGAACTTTCGAAATATAACTGGACATTGAAAGATATTAACAAGAAAGATTTTAATATCAATTGGCAAATTTTGAAACGCGCTATTTCGTATACGGGAGGATCAAAACGATGTAATTTATGTTTAGAGGAAAAATTTTGTATTTTGAAAGAAAACCAAAACTGTTTACTCAATAAAAGAATGGAAATTATATCTACGTGCAGACATAGGAAGAAATTTCGCGTAAACAACGCAAACAATACACTCCCACAATTCGATTAGGTATTTCCGCGTAAACAACGCAAACAATAGATGAATGCATGCAGCTTTGTTTCACCCACACACACCCACGTTTCGGCAAAAACACATATAAGCAGCCCAGGCCTAGACCTAGGCCTTCTAGTCTTATTTATATTTTTTTAATATTCAGCGCTTTTTCACATGAAAAGACTGGGACTAGGTGATTTGGGGGCGGGGCGGAGGAACCAAGCCTAGAAGGCCTAGTGGATTTCCCAACAACAAGGCCAAAACTGCCCTGAAACTGCCCTGGTTGCGAAATGCCCAATTATTGCGTTCTCGAACAGAATTATTTGCAACTTAACGGCGAATTCGAATTTAAACCGATACAGGTAGAATAAACTCGTTTATAGTATAAACTTACTATTTTTATTTGTATACACGTCTATAAAAACGGGTTTTTTATCATAAAGTTCGAAGCAACACTATATTATTTAATATGTTGACAAGGTGTAGCGAAAGCACAAAATGAGTCAATATATATACCAAAAGTAGAATCTTTCATGAAATTTTGTCTTATACACAACTACATTAATATATATTTTCTCAATTTTGGCAAGAAGCAGTCTTGTGTTTGTAAAATATACAAAATAAAATGGATACATATATTATTAGCCCGTACAGTACTGTATATAAAAACGTACATTGTTTACAAATGGTATATCCGTAATATTTGAACAATAATTTCAAAATCCTCATTCCCAATTCGCAAATATAGTTATTCAAAGCAAAACAGTAGATTGTCTTGCGAATAAAAGAATTATTATTTTGTGCCGTTTCGCTGCACCTTGTCAACATTATATAAATAGTGTTGTTTCAAACTTTATGATAAAAAACCCCGATTTTCTAGACGTGTATACAAATAAAAATAGTAAGTTTATACTATAAATGAGTTTATTTTACCTGTATCGGTTTAAATTCGCTGTTAAGTTGGAAATAATTCTGTTTGAGAACGCAACAATTGGGCATTTCGCAATCAGGGCAGTTTCAGGGCAGTTTTGGCCTTGTTGTTGGGAAATCCACTAGGCCTTCTAATTTTTCGCTTGCGTCAGGCTTGTGTCCTTCCTCCGCCCCGCCCCCAAATCACCTAGTCCCAGTCTTTTCATGTGAAAAAGCGCTGAATATTAAAAAAATATAAATAAAAATAGAAGGCCTAGGTCTAGGCTGAAGCAGCCCTATTTTCGAAACTTGTCATACCGCTTGATGATTCTTTACTGATGAAACAGACTGTTTCGAAATTTTGAGGTAAGCGAAATTCTACATTTGCTCTATTTTTATGATATTGAGCACTCTTTGCGTTTCGTACACAATATATATATATATATATATATATATATATATATATATATATATATATATATATATATATATATATATATATATATATATATATATATATATGTAAGTTGTGTAATTGTACACTCTGTAATATGTTAAGATGAAAATGTTCTAGAGTGTGTATTATATAATTTCCATACCCAGCGCAAGCAGAAAGATGTTGTCTGCCGCGGTTGGGTCTCGAACTCGCGACCTTCGAATTACTAGATCGACGCTCTACCTACTGAGCTACACGGTCAGACGGATTTAAGACTGGAAATTATGAAATATATACTGAATGTCATAAACATACTCGTTTATATTAATTCAGCATCGAACAATACTAGTTCTGCAAGTGTTATGTTAGTTGTGTAATTGTACACTCTGTAATATGTTAAGATGAAAATGTTCTAGAGTGTGTATTATATAATTTCCATACCCAGCGCAATATATATATATATATATATATATATATATATATATATATATATATATATATATATATATATATATATATATATATATATATATATATGTTGTCCAATTTTCAAAATTACAAGAAAAATAAAATAAATTTATCCAATTTATTACGCTCAAATTCACTACTAGCACATGTACATGTACAAAGACTTGAATCGGGACTAACTCTTTTTCCGCAATTGCAGATCCGAGTTTTATCCCAACCGATCCGAAATTATCAAGGTCGAGGTAAGTGTTATCGGTCGAGCAGAAAGCACGTGATAAAGGCGAGAATTAGGTTTGGATTGTCAATTAGTCCCCGAGCCACCGGCGCGGAACGCCGTTCTGCGCGTAAGCCCGGGGCGAGAGTATTAATTCCGCCCGGCTATTTACACCAGAGAAAACGAAATCATTAGCGAAGTCTGAAGTTCATCAATGATCGCGAGAGTGTGTCACCGTGCGTGTTGGGTGAGTGGTCATTCTCACTGATCTCAAAAATATGGCTAGCGAACACTCATGGATAGCGAACACTGATTGGTCAACTTTAAAATTTGCATTATAACGACTACATGACGACAGCGAAATAGCAAACATTTGAACATTTCTTGATTTGATGATTTCTTGCAAATATATTTCATTTTTGCAGATTTTGTAAATTTCAAAAGATTTTTTAAGAAAATAAAGGCGAAAGAATTGCTAAAAGAAGGGAGTAAAGGCGCCGACGTTAACGAAGGTATAGGTTTGTTTTAAATATTGATGTATTGTTCGCCTTATAATTGCTTTAAAAGCTGATCGTTGCGTATAATTTAAATGAAAAAGACAGCATATAATTTCAGTGTTTCTTTATTGATTACCCTTTTTTATTGTATTAAATTATTTAAATAAAAAAGAAAGCAACGTTGTTTTAATGGCATACTTTGAGATCATTTTATATTTTTATTTGAAATTAAACTCAAAGTTTTTCGATACAGGCAGCTTAGTTTTATAAAGAACATTTTAAAGCTTCATGCGAAGCGTTTGAGGTTGAATTTTACCTTAAATTGAAGCTATTAGCGACGTATAGTAATATCAACATATATATGCATGTTTGAGGAATTGATAATTTTGTAATTAAAAGTGACATTTTTAGAGGAATGGTTTTGTCATCAAGACGAGGGGTTTCTGCATGCATGTATTTTCTAGCCGGTTAAATATTAAATGCGCTAATGCGAATTTCTAGCTTATATTTATATTTCCTGTTTCTATCCGGGGTATTCTATACAAATTTATATGATAATCTCAAGATTTCATGCGATTTCATTGGTCGAGAGCCATGATCTATTAGAGGACAGACGCACAGAATTACGTCATTAGTTTTTAAAATGTCGAAAATATTTGAAAATTCCATTGAATTTTTACAAATTGAATGAATTCATGGAATTAAATCTATAAACATCAATAAATACCTTCGATAAATGTGCAGAAATCACTCACAAAAGCTAGCAACTCGGCAAATGTCAATTCAGTCATTCAGCTGCGACTTCAAATTCAATTGTCTTTTGGCAACAGGCTTCCCAAGCCCACATGTGGTTGGGGTCGCTATATATTTGTATTTATATTAGATTACTATGACAGAGTATATATATTGTCAAAAAATGCTGAAATATTGTAGAAAATTTAGAAATAAGGTGGCTTACCACTACTACAAGGTGTAATTGACTTTTCTTGGTCAGGGCCTCTTTTAACATATAAACTGTGGGGGACATGTTCCCCCAGGCCACTTACTCCCCAGTGCAAGGTCCCTAAGAACTGCCTGCAATTATATATCAAAGTTAGAAAATGATGTTATTAAATTAAGTTGTTAAAGTTGTTAACATTTCTGAATTTGACCATTATCTGCAGGCTCGTAGGCTAACTAGCTGAGTCAACCGAGTCAGTTGACTCGGTAGGAATTTGGGGACTGAAATTTTAACATCGCCAGAAACCTAAACCATGGCTGAAATAACTTGCTCGTGGAAAAAGGCATGCAATGACATTTTAGGACGAAATTCTAGTTTAGTTTTTCCAAGCAAAGATACTCCAAAGAGACCGCCCTATCTTGGTCTTCAGTGACTGATAAGACGAATGTGTCGATGTCAAGTACCCCAATACATGTAATACGGTACTGTATAATTTGAAGTATGGTGAATGATAATACTATACCACGCACATTTTCCTTAACGCATCATCACATCATGCTGCCTTATTGGGACTAGTTTGCATTTAGGAGACTGTAAAATTGCAGTAATTGTGTCACTGTTTATAAGCTTAATTTCTTGTTGGAACACTCCTCAAAATGCTGGAAATAGCTTATCTGACCTTCAGGAAATCCAAAATTTTCTGGGGGGGGGGGAGATGCCCCGGATCCCCCTAGACGGCTCGCACCTACGGTGCTCGACTCGGTTGTCTCAATAACCTAGTTACGGGTCTGATCTGCCCTATGACGTATACTTAATAGTTAAACCATGCATATATATGGTTGTAGCTGCAGTGATACAGACTTGTCGACTGGAATTTCTCCAGGTCCCCCGCGAAATATCCCCCCCCCCTAGTTACACAACATTAAACGAGGACCTTTTCAGGGTTGATTTGAGTGATTTTCAATCCGCTTGAGATACGTATTTTCTTACTAAAAAATATAGAGAAGGCAGGTTACTTCCGCTCCAATTATTATCGAATTAGTGGCATCGACTTTCCAAATCGCGATCGCTCTCGCGTCGCTAAATAACGCATCGAATTGCCAAAACCAACAGATTCGTAAAGCCCAGTAAATTTTCTATAATATACATTGTCTTCAGCAATCATAAGCTTTTTTTTGTACAAGCGACAACAACAACAACGCGATTCGGATCAACCAATGGCTGCAGAATGTGTAATTTTGAATTCGAGAGCTCTCAACTGAATATGTCAGCTGTCTGAGATCAAGCATTTTATTGATTTTTACGGACAATAAAAGGCCTCTGATTGCTGAAGATGATGTATATTATAGGAAATTTACTGGGCTTTACGAATCTAGATCTGTTGGGTTTTTTTTTGCAATTCGATGCGTTATTTAGCGACGCGACAGCGATTTGTGAAGTCGATGCGACTAATTCGAGATAATATTGGAGCGGAAGTAACCTGCCTTCTCTAATTTTTAGTAAGTACATACGTATCTCAAGCGGATTGAAAATCACCCCAAATCAACCAAGAAAAGTCAATTACGCGTCGTATAGTAGCGGTAAGCAAACTTATTTCTCAATTTAATACAATATTTTAGCATGTTTTGACAATATATATATTCTGTTATAGTAAGCTAATATAAAAATATACCCCAACCAACCAAACATGAGCTCGGGAAGCCTATGTTTTGGCGATTTGCCATAAATAGCATATATAAGGAGGGTGGTTGTATTCCGAGTAATGAGTAATGAGTAATGAGTAATGAGTAATGAATTTTCGTACTTGCTTTGGAAAGATAAACCATGAAAACATCATGCACAGTGATTCCACTCACTCCTTGCCGTGAATAGTTATAATCAGGCATTAAAATAGCGTGTCCTTGTACACACTTTGTGTCCTTGTAAAAGGCGAATGTGCCCTTGTAAATTGAAAAGTGTGTACTTGAAAATATATAAAACTGAAAATATATTAATGTAATCCACGTAAAATTGCCAAAGATTTTAAAAATTCTGTTCTCAGAACTCTGGAAATGCCATTTCAGAGACCCCCTTAAAAGCTCGCGTTTTCGACGCTAAACTTGTGGCTTCGGCACTCGTTCTCGTGAGTCTACGCATTTATGCCAAAAATACGACTCTGAAGGCAAAGTGTGTCCTTGTAAAAATTCCGTATTTTAATGCCTGGTTATAATGCTGTGATAGTGTCAGCAGTTTAAACTGCATGGTTTGATCAAATATGGCCATAATTTCGCTTATAGCATACTCGTTTTTAGTACGTCACATATTAACCAGTTCAGCCTTCAAAACGTTTGTCTCCAAGTTGAATAACATGTTCGCAATAGTAGAATTACAAGTAAACACTAATATAGCGGTCGACAAAAATCGATTTAAAGAGTAATATCTTGGTTTTATAAACTGAAAACTTAGTTATCGACATTTCGCATGGGAAAAACCTGAACAAAATGGTATGGAAAATGTTTTCGAGCTTAAAAACGTTTGGACGTCAATTGCGGATTTTATACTGGCTGCATGACCGCAGATAGCAAAACAAATATGGCGACCGAACAAAATTTATCATAAAACCAACCTTTATACGACAGAGCTTGTATTCTACAGTATACTATTGCGAACATGTTGTTCAACTTTGGGACGATCGTTTTGAAGGTTGAACTGGTTAACATGTGACATGCTAAAAACGAGTATGCAATAAGCGAAATTTATATGGCCATATTTGATCATACCAGTTTAAACTGCTGACATCGTCACAGCATTATAATTATTCACGGCAAAGATTGTGTGGAATCACTGTCAATGTTTTCATGGTTTATCTTTCCAAAGCAAGTAGGAAAATTCATTACTCATTACTCATTACTCATTACTCATTATTCATTACTCGAAATACAAACACCATGCATATAAGGAACAACGTATCCCACATTGGCGATTTGCCATAAATAGCATATATAAGGAACAACGTAAACAATCCATTCATTGTATTAAATTAAGTAAGTAGTTTCCGTTGCTGTGTTTGGTGATATTTGGTCAAGATCCAATTCAGACCTATAGACCTAACCCACAAATCCAACATACTGTACATGTCAACTTATTCTGGTTAAATTGTGAAGCAGTATTATTATTAATAATAATGATTATACGCAATAGCGTCATAATATTTCTTCAGTAGTTGTTGTGACACAATGCCAATGACAGGTTACTTGGAAGTCAATATGACTGTTTGTACACTTATGTTAGACTTGCTAAAGTCGACTCGCATTCTAACGAGTGAGCCGGAATAAAACGAATGAGCGAGCTTGAGCTAGAGCCAGTCGACTTGTCGCGTTAGCAGGAAATTGCGTCTCGTTGGCGCGAAAAAGTAGACGACAATATTAATTCAAGACTTAAATATATTTTTAAAAATTCACTCAATGTTTGAACAGAACTGTTTCAATTACTCATACAACGCATAAATAAACACGGAGATGCATCGATCATAATCCATGGCCAATTCGTAAATCTGTTTCGCTAATATGCACCGACTCAGCTGACTAGGATTCGAGACTGTAAAAAAAATGGTGCGCAGCAACGACAAGGGCAAGGCACTTTTAACCTTGAGAGATTTGAGCTCAACCGCGCTGCTAAATAATATATGAGTCGAGTAGTCGACTTATAGCAAGTCTACACTTATGTCTGCGTAAATTATAACAAGCTTTTTTAATAATCAAACTCGCTAGAAAATTTACAATGCTATATGTGAGAACGAAACAAAAGACATTACAACAAACAAAGGCGAGTTAGATATGGGATCGGCGAACGGACTCGAAGACCCAACAAGGCAAATCCAACACATAAGTTGCAACTAGAAATTTACACTACGAAAACATAAAACTTCAATAAAAGTTCTCTAATCCACTGAACAGACAGCCCAGTCTGTTGCTCAGGTTGATTGCACATGCCAACTAAGAAACAAAGTAATTTATTAGGAATTATTTCAGAAAATAATCCTAATTCTAAGCCATGCGCTATAATACTAACCTTAATTCTAATTTTAAGATAAGGATGCAATGTATACATTGCACAGTCAATCTCAGGAAGAGACCGGGATGATGCAATGTAGCATTCTCCTCAGTAATACACCTTCGCTGCTTATTAACTTACAACAGGAAGGGCTGCCAATAGACCTATACAAGAAAGGCACTTAATCTGTCCGTATCAAAAACGTTCCGTAAAAAAAGGACATCGACTTTGTCATGTTGCCATGAATGATATAACAAAGGTCGAAAGGTCGATGAATTCACTTTTTAGCGACCATATAGCGACAACTAGCGACGATTATTTCGGCTTTCCTGTGAATACTACTGTAGATTCAAACGTCATTTAAATGTTTATCACAACACAAGGCATGTGTACGTAACATATTTGCAGTACATACCTGGCGAATATAACCCATTTCTTTGGTATATCCCGACGTATGATATGAATGTAAAGGTCGCCACAATCGCCAGAAAACCCAATACACGGCTCAGCCTTTGCGTCAACATTCTCTTCGCATAGTTGACATACGAAGCAATTTGATAACGTCCCTGAAAACACCTTAACGTGTTCTCGAAATTACATATGCGCACTCTAGCACATTCTATGGATTTTCTTTGCTGGGAAGACACAAACAAACGCTGGCAGTTTTGGTGTTTACAACTGCGGAATTTCTCAGTCACAAAAACGAAGCAGATGCTTGGATTTAATTATATTGTTGTTCAAGTTGTCTTGTCTTGTTTCATTGATACCCTCAGCGATCGGTTCTTCACCTTGTTTTCCCTTACCTTCACATCACCAGAATGCGTCTAAAAGGGAACACAAACGGTTAAACGAACGTTGATTTGTGATCTGTGATTTATTCGTTGAAAATACGATAGTATATATATGATATGCGACCCTGACTAATATAGGAAGTCATTTAGTAATTTAGCTAGTAGCGACAGTAGGGAGGGGTGGAGAAGGGTGGACCAGAGCTTATACTATCAGTGTGTGCATGTACTATAGGCCAGCGTTTCAGAAATTCTTGCGGGCTTGAGATGCCTTAATAATAATAATAATAATAATAATTTAATAATTTATAAAGCGCTTTTTACATATAATATAATGATCAAAAGGCAGGTATATACGAGAATTTCAATAGTATACGCGTGTTATGTTCCTGAGTGAAAATGTCAATTGTGGCGAGTTTCGTCAAATATTTGTATTTCAAAACTTTGGAATGCAATTTTAATTTAATAATACAATTAATCACAATACAATTTTGTCATGTTGCCATGAATGATAACAAAGGTCGAAAGGTCGGTGAGTAGCGGGAATTCTCTCCTAAACCGAGTAGCTACCAACTAAAGCGTCTTCTATTATGAACATTTTGCGTACTTTGATTCAAATAATTACAGTCAAAATACAAGAACCTTCCCACTTCCGCTTCTGTAACTTGTTTTGTATTTCTGTAATTTGTTCTATTTTTCTGTAGCGATTACCGCTTTATCGGCAAATATCGCGGTAGAATTTCCCTTTCTTTCCTTTATATACGTCAATTTGTAGCAAATTAGGATACACCTTCGGCGTCAGATTTTTTGCATAAAAGTTGCGAAATTTTGATTTTAGGACGTCAAATGCATGGTAGTCGGTAATTTTAATTTGTATAGTATGAACACACTATATATGATTTATCAGCAAATATCGCTTTATAAGATCTAAGTTTCGCAACTTTCATGCAAAGAATCTAAGAAAAGGTGTATTCATTGATTGCTACAAAGTGACGTATATATAATGGAAGGACGCGAAATTCTACCGGATCTATACCGCGATATTTGCCGATAAAGCGGTAGTCGCTACAGAAAAATAGAACAAATTACAGAAATACAAAACAAGTTACAGAAGCGAAAGTGCATGCATGGGAAGGTTCTTGTATTTTGACTGTAAATCCCCAAAACAGCATGTTAATACATAGAAACGTTAAGATAAATAGCTCAGCATATGACTATGTAATAACAATAAAGATGAAGAAAATAGGAATACAAAGCTTGAGAGTCGAGAGTGCGTTATATGTATATTTACAAACTATTAGAAACGGTCGGACATTCAAATATAAGCGAGTATGTAAGGAGAAGAGAAAATTAAATTAAACAAACTGTCAGTTGTTAGCATCATTCTGTATGTTAGTATTTACACCTATGTTATTAAAAAAGGTCAGTAGGAGTTGCCTTATAATGCTAATATTTAATGGCCATTAATTGAGATGTTGCTAACTCACAATTCATAATTTACAATTTAAATACAGCTAGTATATAAGTTCCTTTGTTTTAAAATTTGTTTAACGAAAGATAAAGTAGGCAGAAAATTACCTGAAGAGCAATAATTAAATAATTATAATACTCAAAGACTTTTTGTTGATGGCGATAATGGAATCGTTTGGATCAACATTTAGCTAAATCATTCGTGTATAAAAAACAGCCATAAGTATACACAAATTTGCCTGCCAAATAACGTTGATTGTGGAAAGAGCCAGAACCCTGGTCAGAATTGTATCTCGGAAAATTAGCGTTTAATGATAGAGATATAAAATGCCAGAACGTCTGAACCTCAATTAAATATACGGCTGATACTGATTCGGGTTGAAATCAAAATACTTTGTCAGCTGCAGCAAACCCGGAGTTACTCTAGCATGAGCTTGATCTTTGAATTTACTATATGACCAAATTGTTAATTAAACACGTCCGAAATTATCAATAAGAAATTAGAGACCTTACGATTTTAGGACGGCAACGGCTACCAATACAATAGATCATTGGAAAGAATTGAAAAATCACAATATATGAATAATTTAGACATTGTCCTCGCTCTGCTTACCCTACGCCAAATCACAGTTTTTCACGTCTTGATACAACGGCTGCATTTCAAGTCGCAACAAGTGTAACTTCAAACTGGGTTTAGCAGAACTCTTCCCAACCATAAAACCCATGTCTTCAACTTCTAAGGGGCTGTTTATATGGAAGCGAGCCAGCCCGGGTACCCGAGCTGGCTCGCATCCCCGAGATGAATTTCACCACGCGTTTACATGAAACTGACATGAAGGGCTGGCTCTTCTTGTTCTAATTTTTTTGGCGTAAACAACTCCATATATGGAAGTTGGTTCCTTATATGGGAGTTGTTTGTGCATTCTGAATTATTCTAATTATTTGCGCATGCGTATTTCCTAAATTTCCAGCCCTACTAGGAGGGCTAGCCCTCCCTGTTGCGTTTATATGGAAAACTACCCAGCCCGTTTACCCGAGGTCTCGGGTCACATGAAGCGGGACCTCGGTTAGGCGGGCCAGCTCGGTTCTCATATAAACGCAACATGAGACTGTATTAAATTCATACGATTGATAATATACGACGAATTATCTTTACAACCATTTATTTGAAGGAGATTGTTTTGGCGTCGTCGTCGCGTTGCCGTCGTAAAATCGTATAAAGGTCTCTATTATCGATTTTAGGACGGCAACGCGACGACGACGGCCAAAAACAAACTCCTTCAAATAAATGGTAGTAAAGATACTTCGTGGTATATTATCAATCGTACGTATGAATTTAATACTGTCTTAGAAGTTGAAGACATGGGTTTTATGTTTGGGAGGAGTTCTGCTGAACCTACGGTGTATAGACCCCAGCAGAAACACGTTTCACGAAACGTGTTTCTGCTGGGGTCTACACCGTAGGCTATGCTGAACCTAGTTTGAAGTTGCACTTGTTGTGAGGCTTGAAATGCAGCCGTTGTATCCGGACGTGAAAATCTGTGATTTGGCGTTGTAAACAGAGCGAGGACAATGATTAAATTATTCGTATATTGTAATTATTCAATTCTTTTCAATAATTTATTGTATTGGTAGCGGTTGCTGACGCGTTGCTGTCTTAAATCATAAGGTCTCTAATACAATAAATTCGCGACACAATTAATGTTGAGCCCTAACGTACCCTAAGACTAACCCTAACCTAATCTTAATATAACCCTAATCTACTGTAGTCTTTATCTGACACCAATCTAAACTTGATGACCTTTTTCTAAATAATCTGTGGATGCGACAACCTCGTTCCCAGGCTCTTCCCTCTTGTGGAGGAAAGACCCTGGTCGGAGCTCGGAGCTGGTCACGTGACCCATAGGAAATTGATATCCTAAGAGGGGGATGGAAAAGTCTCATATTACATGTTTGGAGTGGCCGTTCTGTATAATCATCTTTGAGAATATATATACTTCAAAATACTTGCTAAATTGGTTTCGGTTTACTTTTAAATTACATGGATGCGAATGAATCACACAGTATAAATAACTATAATCATCCACCGCATATGAGCTATGAACTATTCAGCATTCTGATTCTTGGAGCTACTCGCGCGCCATATATTATATCTGGCATGGATTCTACTGAGGCTGGGCCCAATATGGGAAAATATTAGGTCTAGACTGAAATATTGGGCGAGATTGAAGATCGAGCCTAATATTCAAGTCGAGACTTAATATTTTGCCATATTGGGCGAAGATGAATCCAATAAGTGTTTTATTATATCGAACAAAACAATTCTATAACAAAAAGTTGCATATAAGCGATAATAATACAGCAAATATAATACAGTGAGAATAATACAGCAATAACATTATCACATGTGCACATCGGCGGCGAATTTGCTTAAAACTAAACAAAAATTAATAAACTTGTTTTTAAAAACAAGTTTGCGTAAAATACTCAATTCCACATAATTATTTTTAAATTAGGTCAAATTACCTTTAATGAAAAAAGGATATATTATACTAACTTCACTATTGTTGTAACGAAATGAATTTCGCGAAGACAACTTTTCCCGCTCTTTTATTCTACCATTTTCGAGCTTCCGTGCATTTATAACTAGGTTTTAAAACGTTTCTTCAGCATGAGTTTTCATTCAAAACGTTTTGTTTTGCTCCTAAAATAATAACCTTCATCTTCCAAAAGCCAACACGAACTGGGGTAAACTTAGACCGACTTACTACGCTTCGATGGTCTTCAACAATTTGAACAGCTCAGTTGCAAACGTTAGTTCTCTGTCTCAATTTAAGACTCAATTAAATCTACTTCGTACTTAGACACAGTTATTGCATGCTTGATACATTTTAAATATATGTGTACAGTTTAGTTCGGGTATGCACCGTGTCTCTACGCCTAAATTAATTTTGAGCATTATTATCTTAACTTCTGATACTCAATTGATTGATTCTTTCCTATCATTTGAGGCACGTTGCATGCTTACTGACTAAATTAAATTACATTTTTATGAATTATAAATAAATGGTCTATTTATCATCGTTGTAACGTGCATGTATATATTTGTATATTTTTGTACAATTTAAATCTTGACAATAATTAATATTGTAAATAATTGTAATTTTGATGCAGGACTCCACTGAAAAACACGCAAGTGATGTGGGTATCCTGGATAAATATAATTATTATTATTATTATTATTATTAACTTCTGTGGGCGTGGTATAAAACTTTGAATTTGTCAGGGAATCAAGGAATTTTGTCAGTATATATAAAAGCGTCCGTGTGAAAAATAAAAAAAAATTTTCGCGTGCAAAACAATGTGCTTGACACCACGCCCACAAAAGTTATGGCAAAACAAAAAGTTATGATTGACAAACTCATGCTGAAGAAAGGTTTTGAAACGTAGTGATTAAATGCACGCTTCACGGTAACTCGCAAATGGTAGTAATTTTAAACAAAACCGGTAGGCAAGAAATGTCACAATGTTCCAAATTCTTTTCATTATTTTGCCATATTGTTTGTTGTGTGTTTCAAATTGACAAAACATATGAAAAAGTTTGATAAATCAGGAAAAAGTCACGGTAAGCTACTGTCCAATATGAACTGTCCTCATTGTAAAATATATAGCTGCCACGTGATGCTATTGAAGACCCATGATGGTCAATGGTAGCTATGTGAGCGTATAATAACAGCTCATATATATGGCGAGTTGCTAAAAACAAGATGGCGCTGCCCAAAAACAAGAAGAGTCAGTTGCGAAGCAGAAAAGTGGAAAATATTGGCTTTGAGAAAGATAAAAGTACAAGAAAAAACTCTCAAAACATTTTGACAGGTTTGTCGAATACATTTTCTTCCAGAAACTGATTTAAAAACAAGCTTTTTTGAATTAAAGAATTAATACCGAAACAACAGCGAAAAAATAGGTACGCTAAGGTATGGTAATGCGCTGTTGCCAAGGGCTTCAATCAATACTCAGTAGCTTGTAAAAATATTAAGAGACTGATGTTTAAATGAATATATTTTTTTATAAACATCACAAATATATATTATAGAGAACCCCCTCCAGGATATATAGTTATATACTGTAAGTTGATAATTATGACTGGTTGCAACTGTTACTATAAGTATTGATATTCCAATCTGAAGCTGAATCTCTGCTCTTTATGCAGCCACTATTACTTTGGCTTTGCTTTAATGAAAGCAATTAATCAATGCACATACTGCTTTATGCTCAGAGAAATGTTTCCAATATGTGTGACTTAGCTTGTGACTCTGCTAATGATTTATCAAAGTCTGGTTGTCTGTAATGAAAGCAAACACCAATTGTCTATAGTTATGATCATTGATAAAGAAATTATATAAGGCCTTTTATTGGTTTCATTCAACTAATTTATATCAATTAAAGTCGCCAATAAAAATGTTAAATTGAGAAGTAGGCCTACATAAACATCAACACTTACACTCGATATGCACCTACAATGGTAATATGTGGAAGAATCATTACTTTTATAGTTTCATAATAGTATCTCAATGCCATTAGTCAATAATTTGTTTGTCTATAAAAATTGCGAATCATTTCGTTTGCACTGCGAATTAAATTATGAAACCCTTCAAATGCTTGCAAAAAATACATTCTCGACCTTTGCCATATTCAAACTAGTAAAATGACGTTGTTTTGACTGCGTCTGATGTTTAATTGCTGCCGAAGGCAGCCCCCTATTCTTGACAATGTGTTATAGCGCATTTGAATTTCCCGCCAACAGTTTTATACACTTGTAGCGTATCTCGATTTTTGCGTGTTTGTCGGCATTTTGGCGTCATATTATGATGTTGCAGTAAGGAATTTATATTACATTGGAGCATTATCATACCCCAGGAGTTTACGATAGCAAATCGATGACTGCCGAATACTTTGTTCAGCGATCTGCGAACGACGTTCCAAGAATGGCATTTAAAAATATTTCGATCTGCAGCATTGTGCGTTTGTGGCATATATAAACACGAGGCCAGGAGCGAAGCAAAGACATTTTTTGTGTAAATACTGGCCTTATCATATTCAAGTGTTGTGAGAAAGGGAGATCTTTTAGAGGTATGTCAATTTGTTCGATTTTGTTCGCCCAAAACATTACATATACTGATATATGAGATAATATAGTGCTGAGAAATGTCTGTGAGTGTGATCCTGTTTATCAGCTTTTAAAATGCTATACTAGCTTATACATAGTCATACATATCAAATATTAAAACGCACCTATGGCTATGGCCATGAATGTAAATAACTACACGGTTAAGAGATTTTAACTTTAAAGACCATGTAAAGTCCGTAATGTAAACAAACACTTTGTTTACATTTTGAACTCAGTGCTACAGTTGTAAGTACTATTTACAACATGAGCGCCCGTGTTGTATCGGATATACAAACTCGAGCCGAAAGCGAGAGTTTGTATATCCGATACAACACGGACGCGAATGTTGTAAATGACTTAAAAAACGACTCATCTTATGAGTTCATTGGCGAAGTAATTTTAAAAATAAACGTTGTCTAAGCCGAGAAATTCAAAGTTAAAGTTTATGTAAATCAACATGAATCTGTATCACATATACAGATACGACACGCTTTATTAATGAGCTTTTTAAACACAATTATTAATGAGTTTTTTAAAATATGATCAGATGTACATTATACTGAATTTTTAACACTCTTCTGGTTGGCTATGCTTGTAAATGAATACAGACTAGAGATTCAATTCAAGAAAGTTCAAAAGATGCGAAATATTAATAACATTCCAGCGGTCGGGTACAGTTGTAAAATATGATTAGATATATATTATACTGAATTTTTAACACTCTTCTGGTTCGCTATGCTTGTAAATGAATACAGACTAGAGATTCAATTCAAGAAAGTTCAAGAGATGCGAAATATTAATAACATTCCAACGGTCGGGTCCCGACCATTGGAATGTAAGCCTGCGCAGAACGTATGCACAGAACGGACTTTACATGGTCTTTAAATATATTTAATTTATTAATTAATGTAGCATATCCAACACAAATCTCTATGTAACGTGGAATGTTGTATGTGTATGCACGTCTTAATAATCAGGCTTTATAATATAAATATATTCCTATGAACCCAGTGTAGATTGTTGTCTGCATATATTAACTTACCAGCATGCAGTTACAAGGTGTGACGGTCAGACTGTAAAAATATACCTTTGAGATATGTTCATTGTTAGCACAATATGAAATAATCCAACCGGCCTTCATTTATATATTCACCTGGCTGTGCCACCACATTTCCGGGTATACTATATTTTTTTCGATAAAGCTCACAATTTCTTTCTTATTATACAGTTTTGCAGTTCTGACTGTGTACAATCTTAGTCATTACAAAGAATGGTGTCATCTGAATTCTGAAGCCGACGTATTAAACAAAAATGTCAACAAATAGATTTTGTCTCCCCAATCAGCAGATTGTTCAGTTGTTCTGCGATAGGCGTGGCCTTGAAGGTGCCATTAAAACGATAATTGGGACAAAAACTGACTTAGTATTTCTATATATGAAATTCTGAAGCTGACGTATTAAACAAAAATGTCAACAAATAGATTTTGTCTCCCCAATCAGCAGATTGTTCAGTTGTTCTGCGATAGGCGTGGCCTTGAAGGTGCCATTAAAACGATAATTGGGACAAAAACTGACTTAGTATTTCTATATATGAAATTGTTATTAAATTCTACATGTCCAATGGATTCATTCAAGTATTATTATTGTTTATAAATATGGTATTATTGTACAGTATTGAGTGGCAAGCTTAAATGGCAACTGATCATGGTATACTAATAGACCTGCAATGCAAACATTAAAAACCGGAGCATGACCTGTTGCTAGGCTAGCTTCACCACTAACAGTATTATAATTATAGCGGATGCAAAAGCAAGAAGTTATAAGCATTGAAGGTATTTATATAAAAAGGGCCATGCCAAGAAAGTAGAATTAGAATATTTAGCTGACCTTTGACTTTGTGCAAGGTGTTTGGTATTCAAATTGCACTTTTCCTATACCTCTATTGTTGTTCCCGATGCTCAAAAGGATACTAAACTATATTAAATATATATGCCAGCAACCAGATTCGTCTATAGTAAAACAAGCTTTCCACAGCTCGAAAGAACTATACATGAACGGCAAAAAATCACTTTACTCTAACATTGTTAAAACACTTAAAGCCCATTATCCCATACTTGAGGAACCAATAGATTTAGGAAATTTTATCGAAAATGTGAAAATAAATATATATAATATTAGACAACATAAAAAACAACAATATTTTACATTGGAAACAACAAATAACCAATTCCACAAAACTATCATTTTACTGTAAATTTAAAAAAAATATGAATTGGAACAATATTTAACTACCATAAAAAATCCATCCCAAAGACGGATGTTCACAAATTTCAGAATTAGTAATCACAAATTATTAATTGAATATGGTCGTTACCAAAGTATACCTCGTGATGAAAGACATTGTAAAACCTGCGGCACTGGTGCGGTTGAAGACGAATTTCACTTTGCATTCGAGTGTCCAAGTTATAGTAGCATTAGGAACAATGCAAACAATATATTAAAAAATATTTTTCAGATGAACATTACAACGGATTCAAAACAAAACTTATTGACGCATGTGATGTCATGCGATGACTTAGTTATAATTGAGCTATTTTCTAGCTTTATTTCAAAATGTTTCTGCCTTAGAGACGGATGCCTTAAACCTGGGGATACTCCCTAATTACTATAATATATATATTATTTTGTCTATACTATATATTATATACATTTAAGAATCTTTAATTTAATATGAACTACACAGTAGTCATAACATTTGTTCTTGTTATAATAAGATAGACAGTGCTCTTAATAGCACTTCTACATAATACTTTAGCAATGCCTGTACAGGTCATGCCAATAAAGTTGTTAATAATAATAATAATAATAATAATAATAATACCTCCTGAACAGGCATCTTTGTAGGGGCTGTTTACATGATGGAAGGTGGGATGATTTTGATGTATTGAAATAAGTCAACAGGCTAAACGAAAGTTCAAATGATGGTTAACAGAACTCAAATGTTGTAGAGCATCTTGTAGTTCAAGAAGTTTATTATTGCTGCTTGAACAACCTTTCAGTTTACACTCTATTAACTGTGGTTTACAGGTAACTATTGCTATCTCTCGAAGTGTGCACCAGGACGTATTGAAATAACTTATTGCTGAAGTGTGCACCATGACTTATTGAAATACATCTAAATCATCCCGCGGTTATTCCAGCCTCATATCTCATCCTGGCAAAGCGGGATCATAAAAACAGCCCCTTATTCAGCAAATTGCGCATTCTGCCTTTGATCCCTTGGGGGTTAGGCAGCACTTTCCTTGCGATAGTAACTTCTAGTTTTAACTGTAAATTCACAAATATCCCTGTGTTTCACCCTTCAGTAAACCGTCATTTTGAAATTATTATCATTACGTCATTTCATCTATACGCTGTCGCTGATTGGCTAGAAGCACGCATACAAACTTCCAGTACGCGCACGATAGCGATATAGCCTATCTGCATTCGCAGATACAAAAACATGCTCATTGAGAAAATTGTTCAGGAAAGGTCGCAACGACAGGTAAATGAATTTGCAGTCAACAAGCACTAGTTATACTACCAAACATATCTATATAGGCTAATTAATATCTCAACTTTTCTGTGAAAATACAGGAAATTCTTTAACTTCGAGTTTTGAAACAACAACATTTTAAATTTTCAGGCCCAATTAACGGCGCGGATTTTAGCCGAACAAACTAGCAAACATTCCCACAGTGATCGTAATATAAAAATTAATGCCCAGCATAACGTACGCAAAAGAGCCATATAGACAAGAATATAGACATAAAATTTATTTGAGAAGTACTAACGTTTCGTCTTTAACTTAAGACATCTTCAGAGTAAATGAATATAGTATGACAATGAGTTGCAAATATGAATAAATTATTATTTACAATATCAAATTACAAGGTAATAGGAATGCGGAGGATGTGCGGAGGATGTGTGTGTGTGTGTGGGGGGGGGGGGGGGAGTTAAAGGAAAGAAGTCAGAGGAATGGAGCTACCTTGATGATTCAAAGAAGGTTTGAGCTTTGAGATGAGAAGACTTTCACGGACGAGAAGTTAATCTGGAGAGGAACAGGATGATAGAATCATAAAATCATCAAGAGAAGCAGTATGACCTGAGTGGCTCAGATAGGAAAAGACGCTCGTAAGTTGAGGACTGCTGCTCGTCTTACCAGTTAAGGCAGAAATATCCAGGTGTTCAGAGCCTTGTGTATGTAGATGGCGGACCGTTTGGCCCACATACGACGCGGAACAGCATCGACACAAAGAATAAACTACACAAGACCTCAAAGCAGCGGGAATTTTGTCCTTAAACATGAAGAAATTGGACAAACGTAGAGTGGGACGAAACACGATTCTGATGCTTATATGTGGGAAGGCTACAGAGCAAAGGCGTTGAATTTGGGTACGGATTTGGAGAGAGTGTGTGTTCCGGTATATGGGAGACAAAAGTATACCACTTTCTTTGATACAGAATGGATTAATTCCTTGGGTTGAAAGGTTTTATCAAGAAAGAGTCGAACACAACGATCAAAGAGACGTGTAGGATAACCATTCTGGTTGAGGATTTTTCAAAAAAACTCAATCTGAGCATGAAAATTCTCATAGTTAGAGCAAATATTGAAAAAAACGGTGTAATAGTGAATATATTAAACCACGTTTAAATTGTAGAGAAGTGAAGCTCTGAAAATTGGTGAAAAGCCCTGTGAATGTGGGTTTACGATAAACAGAGGTTTCAAAATGGCCATTAGTTCCTGTAATAGTGATGTCAAGGAAGGAAAGTTGACAATTGGATTCAACTTCACAAGTAAAGTCAATGTTAGGATGTTGGCGATTGAGATAAGCAAGAAAAAGAGGAATATGGTCCCTAGAACGGAATAGAAGGAAGGTATCGTCTACATATCGACGATCGATCATAAGGGCTTGAAATTGGTAGGGCAATTATCAAGCCAAGTAGTTTCGTGAAAGGATAAAAAAATGTTAGCAAATAGAGGCCCAAGAGGAGAGCCCATTGCTACGCCGTCTACTTGTTGATATAGGGAACCATTAAACAAGAAATGGCAGTTCTTGACCGCACAATTCAAGAGTTGTTTGAATTCAGAGCGAGTGAGATGGCATTCGAAAACAAGCGATCGGCAATTATTTCTATGGTTTCGTCTAGCGGGATATTAATATTAGTAAACAAGGACATAACATCAAAGCTAGCCACGGCAAGATTATCGGATTAAAGTCTAGACTTAACAATTCCTGCACAAAGGAGAAAGAATCACGAACCATGAAGGTGCTAGAGCAAATAGGACTCAGAATGGGAACAAAGAACTTGGCAATCTTAACCAACAGTGAAGAATATGTTATAGCTGCTGTTAATGGATATATTAAACTATATTATAAAACGCTCTCGTCAGCTCATAGCTATAGGCCTATATACGACTCGAGCTTAATTGTTCAATAATTATATGCATGCGTGTTATACAGGGTGTCCCAAAAAACCCGAAAACTATTGAAATCACTAATAACAATTTAATTGTTAGAATTTGAATGCCTTAGCGCTCTGTTGGTTCCCACGAGTGCATAAATGATTGACATAAGTAAATTTTATGGATAAAGAAACTGTTTAAGAAGCTGTTTTTAATTCCCAGGAGCAGAAAATCGAGCACTTTACCAGGAGATATTCCTAACTAAATTCTAATACATGCACCTTCTCAATATTTTACGCATCATTACGTCCAGCTGTTTAGTAGGGCATTCAAATTTAACAATAAGTGATTTCAATAGTTTTCGTTTTTTTTGGGACACCCTGTATATCGACTGAGCGAGAGCTCTGGACTGTAGGGTATTAATCTAGTTCTTTTTTTAAGTTATGTAACTAAACATTTTTTGACAAAGATAAAACGATGACAACATATTTTCAGAAATTAACGTATTGAAAGTCGAAAACATAGCCACAGTTCTTAGTCCATTTTCACCATAGTTCGCAGAAAAAGTCTTTCAATACCAATTCTGGCAGCACGTATATATTAAGTATGAACAAGCTTTCGTTTGTAGGGTATAATCCAACTTGAAAAATACCTGGAGAAATTCGACGTTTCGAGCGAAGGAACGTCAAATTTCACCTTGTATTTTTCAGGCAGTTGCATTCCTATATACCAACGAAAGCTTGTTATAATATTGGCACTACCAAACTGGCACAGATAGGTCAGTATTAAATATGACTATGTCAGCATTCTAAGCATTTTAGTACATGTAAACAACGTTTCAACTCATGTTAATGGGCACGTATAGTAACTTAAGGACTTGATTTGCCACGCTATATATTATATAATGAGACTAAGAGCCCAGCATAATGCTCTTATTTTCATTGTAAAATAATCATACGTCAGTTGCCGCCTTGAAAATCGCTTGTGAATAAATAATGAATATAGAAAAAAATATTTTCATCGACAAAGCAGGTTGGACCGAGCCCGGCTGCCATATAATCGAAACTCAAAAGTTATATAAGATTATTATAGTCCGCCCGGTCCATGTAATCGAATATCTTAGTGGCGCCAATTAGTTTACAACTACATAGAGCAATATTATCTGATCCGATTGTAACGACTATATACTGCACTCAGAAATATTTATTCTATATTTATATTCCCATATCAATGCTCTCCTTGGGTTGTTAGTTCATTTGGGTATTGGAACCAGGCAAATATCAGTGTGGGCTGTGGTACTTGAATTAGGGAAGTAATTATACCTGAAGCTCTGAACAGTGAAAGGAAGAATGAATCTCAACGTCCTTCAACATATATACTGTTACAACTAGTATGCTTACCTCTCCAAATGAAATATACCCCTTTCCAAAAAAACAATTATAGATACCGAATTTTAACAAATTTAAGATAAAATGTAGGCTTCTATATAGTGTAGACAAGCACGAAGTGCACAGCTGGAGTTTAATTAATATTGTGAATTTGTGAATGTAGTTAATGCATGCACGAATCCACAAAATCGCATATTATTATAAATTAAATGAACTGTTAAATACAAGCTAATCGTTTGGAGTTTACTGATACAAATTATGCAAATATATTAAATGACCGAATCCATAGAATCTCATAATATTAAATGACCTGATAATTACGCCCCTTTACATCGGATACGAATATCCTACTTATATTTTACTCTGCATGATAATGTGTACTCCGTCTCCTAAGAAGACCGTTCGCCACATAGGCTAGATAATATATAGCTTATAAGTTCTACGACGTCCACGTCATGATATCAGTAGGACATCAGGGCTTAGCAGAGGTGTGCGAATATAGGACATCGTCCTAAATAAATAAACATCCACTTCAGGTTCACGACGTCGACCTTTAAACTACAAATATTTACATCCTTTTTGAAAATGAATTTTAAATAGATACGTGATTTCATTACCGTTTGCTATGCTCTTGTATCCACTTGGCTACGCCTCGTTTTTTACACGCTTCTCTCGTGTTCTCCCAACATATTTCTTATATATATAATTAAATTAAAGAAAAGTATTTCAAATTTTCAAAGCCAAATTATCAAGACATTGCAACAGAGGATAATTAATTATTGCTTCAGTTAATGGCTATTAGATTACATTATAAAACAATTAATATATATATATATATATATATATATATATATATATATATATATATATATATATATATATATATATATATATATATATATATATAATGTATAGCTAAGAATTCCAACATTTAATTCCCGTGGGTCTGAATCAGATTAAAATGTTCTATTATAGCTAGCTATAAAGAAGATTGAGGTATAAACTGGTTTACCGAGAACAATGCTAGTAGTCCTACGAATTAGTATTTACCACTCTACTGTATTAGTTCGCGATGTAGCTATAGGTTAAAAATAAATAAAACGTACTCAATAAACTTTGTATATGTACCGACGCTATATATATATATATATATATATATATATATATATATATATATATATATATATATATATATATATATATATATATATATATATATATATATATATATATATATATATATATATATATATATATATATATATATATAGCGTCTTTCATACGCGCGTATACGCATAGCCATGGAGAAGTTTCAATTTTCCTAAATTTTATAAAATTACTACTTACATCAACAAATACACGTGAAATCACGCACAAAACTAAATGCTGTCTTTTCATTCATTCAATCATTTCGTAAGTAACATTTAAATGGAGTGGAATTCCGTGTATATATACACGCACGTACAGAAAAATGCCTGAAATCAGACCCGCTTTTACTGTAGTTAATATGTGCCATTGTCATTGAAAAGGAATTTCAAGAGTTAGTACTTAAATTTCAGGAAAACAGTCCAATATATATCCGATGACAGTATATATCCTGTTTGGCTGTTCTAAACATGCAAGTAATATATTTCTTTCTGAGTGTTCAAAGCGGTAATTCCGCATGTTTGCTCGCGAAAATTTATGGGAATTTCTGCTGAATCTATTAAACCTGTTATGAACTGCAAGAGTGCAAGTCCTGCCGGATTACAAAGGAGGAGCACTGAAATCGAAAACTTAAAAAAGGCTTGGTAAAATATTATAAATGCACTTTTATAATGCTATGGAAATTAATGATCAGAACGTATAATGAGAGTTGATGAGAGTTAGCCTGCGTGGCAGGCCCTCAATTTTATGGGGGGCCTGATTTGCAGCGGGCAGGATTTTGGCGGGCACGGGCGAATCCTCCCGCTGCAAATCAGCCCCCCCCCCCCATAAAATTGAGGGCCTGCCACGTAGACTATTTTGAATCCCACGATGCCGGACGAATTTGGGACCGGGATGAAATTCGTCCTTTTTCGCCTGTTTACACGCGAATTCGTCCTGTTAAGCCAGTTTCCTCTAGCGAAATCTGTCGCGCGAATCGTTTGTCTTATAAGCTCCATGCTATCCTGGATCGGATGGAGGGGGTTCTGTTTCGTTGCAGCTCTCGGCTTGAACTAATTAGGTTTTTAACCAATTCCTTTCAATTTTAACAATAAGAATTCGCCTCGCGCGAAGGAATTCGCTAGTGGAAAATAGGTTTTAAGGTCCAGACACACCGGAAGGGATTCGACAACGCGACGTGATTTTTTAGTTTTTCAAAGTTAATAAAACAGCGCCAATGAGAGGAAATTTTAAAAGATATGTAGACCAAATAACTCAAAATGTTGTAACGCTTCTAAATATTTGGAAAATTTAAAAAAACAAAATCAAACAAAATCACGTCGCGTTGTCGAATCGCGTCCGGTTTTAGTGCACGTGGACCTCACCTTTAAGGTCCATACAAATCGGACGCGATTTGGCAACTCGACGCGAATTTTCAATTTTCAATGACATTTAACTTCAATATTTTTCTATGTTTTTCAAATATTCGGAACCACTTGAGCAAATTTAGCTATTTGGTCTGCATATCTTGTAAAATTTTTATCCGTTGACGGTTTTATTTGTTTTTAAAAACTGAAAATTCGCGTCGCGTTGTCGAATCGCGTTCGGTCTGTATGGACCTTGAAAGGTCCAGACACACAGGACGCAATTCGACAACGCGACGCGATTTTTCGATTTTCACCGACCGATAAGTTTGAATGTCTTTGATCCTAGTTTGAATTTTCCGAATATAGAAGCGCTATAACATTTTGAGTTATTTGGTCTACATATCTTTCAAAATTTGCTCACTGGCTATTTTATTAACTTTCAAAAACTAAAAAATCGAGTCGCATTGTCGAATCGCGTGCGGTGTGTTTGGACCTTAAGCCGGTTTTCCACTAGCGAATTTTTTCGCGCGAAGCGACCTTTTTCCTTTTCGGCATCCATTTTGCCAAGTCTTGCTAACGTAATAAGGTTATGCCGACAAAGGAAAAAGGTCGCTTCGCGCGAGAAAATTCGCTAGTGGAAAACCGCGGGTTTGGAGGTCTAAAATATACGTATATGTAATTAAACTGAGGTTTTGTATCCTCATCATTATCGAAATGGCGTTATAATAAGTTAATAACAGCTTCAAGTTGAAAGGACAGGCATCGGTGCATGATTTTAATTACTATATTCTTTGTTACTTTGGCCTTTAAATTAAGGTTACAGGACACCCTTTTTGGCGTTTAGCGGAAAATCGCTACTGCGCGCTCAATATCAGTCCGATTTTCATCAAATTTTCACCAAATGTTTTCCAGTGCATGCAAAATATGGTAAAGTTGTAAAATTAATAAACAATAAAATAATGTAAGAATTATTCAGGAAAATCTTAAATCGCGGTACCTTTGCGCTTTTGAGTTGTGCTCCTGCTGGTTTTAAGTTATATTTATGAAAATATAATTTTTATACAGTAAAATAGTTGTTCTAAAAAATTGTGTTCGGAAATTTTTGTTTATTTCGTCATTCCGCTGATATGGCGATTTCTTTGACGACTGCAATATATTTCTGAATTCTTTGAGTGAATTGCTCTTTATTTTTAAAATATCCAAAACTAAAAAAAAGCCGAACACGATTTTGAAACTGACGTATTTAGCTATGTCCTGTGAAAATTTGAGAACTGAATTGGTTAAAACCCGCAGGAGCACAACTCGTTTGAAAATCAGTAATTACCGTAAAATGTTTCGGGAGAAAATTGAATTTGAATATTACATTTTCAATGTTTTTCTTATTGCAGCGAAATGTATTTTACTAAATAACTCTGCGAGTTTTCAACATTTTTCGTTCAAACTTGGTCAGATAGTAGAACTAGTCTAATGCTTTCATTGAAACCAATAAAAAAAATTTTAGGCAAAATTAACACTCAAAGGTGTTCTGTAACCTTAACTAGTGTATGGAAGTACAGTTCCCAACTTATCGTTTAAACTGTCATTCGAAATAAATCCGTTTCAGTTTAACCAGGAAATGTAGAAGCTGTACCGCATTCGATCAAATGGATTCAATAAATTTCACTATTCTAGAGGCAGGGTACATGTGTATATGTCATGATGCAACTGATTACATGCGTGAGATCTCGCATGCATGCATGAGTAACGGCAAGAAAATGCTAATAGATTAGGCTAAATCATATAATTTGATAATTGCGTGGCTAAATATCCAGCCTTAGGCAAACAACGCTCCCCGGTTATATATTACCTATACCGGCCATGCCATCACAGGCCGTTTGAATTAAAAATGTATAACCTTAAATTAAAAATGTACAACACAACAGTATCAACGTCAGTGAGGATAGTCAGAATTACTGTAATACACTGACATGATTGAATCTACTATGTATATATATGACAATTTAAACTACCCCATCATTGAAATTTATCTGAAAACACTAACAGTTGCTAAACAACCTGACGAACGCCTAATTTTTAAAACATATTTGGCACTGATTAAAATGCTTGCAAGATTTTGGAAATATATTATTATATTTTATAACATATATACATATAGCCTATGTATTTATAAAAAAATTATAACGATACATTCGAGCATAATTTGGCCTGGTCCATATACAACGGCCTATATATAGTAAAGAAACATCAAAATACTGATTTTGAATGCTTTCTAAGACAAAGTAAAACTTCTTTATATTGAAGCAAGGAATTTGTTCGTAAGGACAGAATGGGCTTTGTTCTACCTTCGCCCTTTCATCATTTCATAAGATCATCATTGACATTATTATAAACTTAGTTTTCAGCAATAAAGTCGCGATAGTAGGCATCGACTGTTGTTTGAAAATCGGTTTCATATCCGCTATTAAATAACAGCGCAACGCCGTCAAAGTAAAAGACGTTTGATTAAGGCATCCGCAAAGGAATAAACATCCTTGACAAAATATCTGCAACAAGTTAGGATAAACCACAGTCTTACCTTTGAATTGAAGAAGCGATTGGCATGAATTTCTCTTTTTATTCGTTCATATAAAAATATGTTTGCCAGTGTCGACAGTATAAACAACAACGCCACATACGATATCGTATTTCATTTACAAATTCAGTGGCAAAAATCAACATGACATGTTCTAATTTGCATATTCTGATTCAGTACATGCCGCGTGTTATATTGCTACAGTCAAAACAACAACTCGTTGAGTGCTAACGCCAATACTCGAGAGGGAAGCCCATAAATGTTCGACCGAGCTGTTTCACAATATTTACTTAGGCTGGCATACAGTATAGTCGTGTGAAAATGTTTGATAACTAATACTTCCTGCCAAGGTCATTTCCGCTGTTTTCAAATTATTCGAGGGTATTTTCCTAGCTGTAATTTTGAGCGTGACTTATATGATCTAACCAGGAGTTGTTGCGAAAAATGGAATTATAGGTCCTCTCACTCCTCTGGCAGCAATCGAACCTGCTGCCCCTCGATTCGTCAGGAGTTTGTCGGTAAACCGAGTCAAATCCGAGCCCGAGTCAAATGTCCCGAGTCACTGTTTGGCGGTCTTTGTAGTTCAGTAACTTAGGGCCTTTTCATATGGGGAAAAGTTATCCCGGTTAGCGAGAAATCATTTCGACAGCCCAAATAATTTTGTTCTGTTCATATTGAGAAACTTGGCCGCTTGCTGGGTAAAGTTTCCGGCTTGTGACGTAGCACTGCATGGTGTGACGCGCAGGCGGGAAAAGTTATGTGAAAAAACATTTTAAAACCAGAAAAGCTGCTGAAATGACAGAAACTTTTCCCGCTAAGCGGGAATGTTGTGGCTATGTTGTGTTCATATGGGAAAAACATCCCGGTCACCGGATTCACGCCTGTCAACAAGCTAGCGAGATCTCGGTACACGGGAAAACTTTTCGTATCATACGTTAACTGACGCAGTGTTACTTTTCATATTATTTTCATAACAAGGCGAAAGCTCGCCTGTAAACTTGTCGAAATGTTTACTCGCTAACCGGGATAACTTTTCCCCATATGAACAGGCCCTAAATACCCTAACTTTACTAACCCTAACCCTATTCGATTGTGAATTTTGTTCAATTTTGTCTTTTTTAGGTGACTAGGACGTTTGACTCGCGCTCGGAATTGACTTGGTAAATGGATTTACTCGATTTGCGAGTATTTACAAAGGTAACGTGAGTATGGGTAAATATTGGGCATATCACCCGATTGGTCTAATTGTTGAAGGCTTTTGTAGATGGAAATATTGAGTGTAAATATACATTTATCACAGTTAACCTGGAGCAGTTTTTCAAAGAAAAAACCCAATCAATATCAAGTGAACACATCCGGATAATTTCGTGTGGTTTTATAATAGTTCACATTTATTGATTATTGTATGGATTGTTATGCCATGTGTCATGATGGGCAGTCATCTATTCATATTAGCAGCAGCTGCTCCATTGAGGCACGCCGTGACACATATAGGCACTGCATGATACTATTCAATGTTATTGTGAGATATACAACCAATTCGAAAAAGGTTGTCCTCTGCAAACTTTACTAATATAAACTATAGTTCAAGCTTAGTAGAGTGCATGAATATTGTAGCTATTTGTGAATGAGATATTTACTGGCACGTCTCCAAGAAATGGGCCCCATATATGATTCCTAAACTGATTAAATGACGCTCCCATTATGCTTTGCATGCTTAGAATTTAAGGTTTAGTAATGTTTAATAATGTTTGCAATGGACAACCTTTTTTGAATTAGCTGTATACAGTAGGGGAGATGGAAGAAATCGAGATTTTTGGCATGTCGTTGAAAGGACTAGTAGCGGATGGGATTTCTGCCAGAGGGCATATTATTTAGTAATAGTTGCATTTTTATTTTCGTAACTGCTCCTAGTTTAGACTTGCTCCAAGTCTCTCTTTCATTGTCATACAGTATCGATCCACTATAGTGCACATTACATGACGTAGCAAGGAGGGGCGGAGCGAGAAAGAGAGACTTGTCAACTTCGGAAAATCTCGGTTCAAAACTGAACCGAAAATGCAAGACTTGCTTTAATTGTTTTCTGTCAGTGTTTATATGTATTCATCTAGCACAATGTAAATAACATGAGTTCCATTATAGTAAATAATACAGAAAGAAATTGAAGGAAACGAAATAAAGCAAGTCTTGCGTTTTCGGTTCTGTTTTGAACCGAGATTTTCCGAAGTTGATGTATTGGGTTGTACAATAATCTATCTGCGATCGCCTTTTGGATGATGTTTATTTATGTTTCGTTAGAGCATGCGCAGGAGAGCTAAGATGGCGTGCGAAGGAAAACAGTGTTTTACCTAAATCTACTATTTTGTAATTTTCTATATATTTTGATAATTAAAGTCAAATGAAACCTGTTTTCGGTCACATTTACTGGCAATCCCAGTACAGTAAAACACTAACGTTCGCTGTGGCATTCCAGAATTGTGAAGAAGCCTAAATACAAAGGAGTTTTGCAGCCCAAAACTTGTGTATTGCTTGAAGACAAATCCAGGAATCAGCCATGAATGTTGAAGATAAAAAACAAGAAAGAAGCAAGGCTAAAATGGCGGTCACTGTCGCTGCGAGCCGTCTGATCGGAGCCTACAACAATCTCGTACCCAGAGCCATCGTTGAGTGGCTCTGGCCACACGAGTTGAGTTAATTAGAAAATACGGTAAAAGTACAGTATTTTCCAATTAACTATTTCGTACCCATTCTCCGGGAATTCGCGCGCGCCATAGTATTTTCAAGAGGAGTGGAGAGCTAACTTTTTGCTGAAAATATCAATAAAATCGCAATTTTTCCCGTCAAAAGCATTAAAATTTGTTCGGCGCAGTTAGTGTGAACAACAAGGATACTGAGTGCACGTGTGATTTCCGTTTAACAAGTAATTTGAGATGATTGAAACACCGGCTTGTACACATGTCAACACTCATGGAGTCATCGATCATTTATTTTGTCTCAAATGGCTTCTATTTCCTTCAAAATGTTCCGATTTCTTCTTAAGGTATAAGTACGTTTAATTATTTGTTATATAAAAGTAATTTAATAACTCTCAGCTTTATTATAATAGGCTATTCTTGAGCAAGAGCGTTGCTTGTTGCACACTGCCTTGGTTGCCTTTAATAATTCTTTAATTTGTTACAATTTATATTGTTCATGTCATCATTATTTTGTTTCAAGGTTAATTTTTGAACCTTGGGCTCTGAATTTCCATCCTAATTGTAGTCTAGTTAGAATACCACAAAATATATTGTGTATGTTAGGGAAAAATGCAGCAGATTTTCAGAAATTCTATAGCATCCTGTGAGCTGATCATACCCAGTATTTAACTATTTATTTAATACTATTATACATGCATTATTATGAATCTATCATACCCAAGGAATTTAAAACCATAATGTTATTCTTTACACAATGATAAAATAAAGATTTTTTCTCAGTAAGGAAGGCCTGTACTGCTGTAGCAATTGAGCAAAAGCCTGTAGCAGTATACCAGTGTGTGTTTAATTTTTTACTTAACTTGACTATTTTATAGCTTTAGTTTTACATTTCTTTCAGATACACCTGGGACTGTAAATGTGATAATCTTTTTATTATGCTAATACCTCCAGAAACAATGGAGAAATCAGTCTCAAGTTAAAATTATACAGTCCTGTATTCTGGATCAGTAAACAACTTGGCATGTTGCATTATAATGAAGAGTCTAAGATAATGAAATACTCAAGAATGGAATAGTATCGTTGGAGAAGTGCATTGCTCATTAATTATGTGATAAAAAGTAGTTACTGGTTAACGAATCAAGAATCACACCTGGCCTGACTAATAACAATGTCCTGTTTGAATAAGTGTAATATAATTTATACTTTCATGCTTGTATTGCTTGATAGGTTGATGTGTAGAATGACACATTACTGAAATCAATAAAGGTTTTTCAGAACTTGCAATTCATTTTATGGGTACCAGGGGAACCATTTGACATCATTAAGTTTTCCCAGGGGTCCCTATGACATCATAATTATTAAATGGGAGAAGAGGTGTTTTACAATATATTACACTTTATTGCATATTATCTGGCACTGACACAATTCTTTGTGCTTTGGAGGCCCCTTTTGAGCTGGGCTTTTGCCTGCATCCCTACTTTTAGCAGTCCTAAAATTGTTAAAGATGTATGAAGTTATATGATAGTTCACTAATAAACCTAAAATTTGGTTTTAGTAGTCTTATTCTGAAAAAGTAAAGTTGTTTTTGTTGAGCATTGGACTTCAAATACAATTGTTAATTGTTGCACACTCAGTTGTCCATTACAAGAATGAACATCATATATCTATATATAGTACTCCCTAAAAAAAACAAGCAGAAAATTATTCAATGTTTCAAGCGAAGGCCCTTCGTCAAGAGTTAGTAACCAACGTTGAGTTTCTGCTTGTTTTTTTTTCAGATAGTATTACTATATAACCACTCAGCTCAGCACAGCAAGACTGTGGAATAGTTGACAATCATTTATTTACCAGTTTTATTGGCACCATTGTATAAATTGTGTAGACGGTTTAATATTATTACATACTGCACGTAGTACATCCTGCTATTCTTAAAGACCATGTAAAGTCTGTTCTGCGCATGCATTCTGCAGGCCTACATTCCAATGGTCGGGACCCAACCATTGGAATGTTATTAATATTTCCCACCTTCCAAACTTTCTTGAATTGAATTGAATCTCTAGTCTGTATTCATTTACAAGCATAGCAAACCAGAAGAGTTAAAAATTCAGTATAATACATATCTAATATATTACAACTATAGCACTGGGTTCAGAATGTAAACAAAGGGTTTGTTTACATTACATACTTTACATGGCCTTTAATGAAACCTTTTTTGGCTACTAACACCAATGTTTCTGACAGAGTTGTACAGGCAATACTGTAAACAGAAACAATATATTGTATCATCAAACAATTCTATCAAACGAGTTGCAAAGTCTGCAAAAGAATCCAAATGCTGTTTAATTGTTACATTCAGACCATGATTCATACATTTACAGTTCAATTAAAAAATCCCAAATCTTGTATAAACACAGTCCTAGCATACGTGTACGCTTGTAAGTCTTGTACGCTTGAAGTTCTTTTCAATAATAACACTCCAATATAGTAGATCAAGGACATATGCCATCATTACCATCAATACTCACTCAGGGTGAACCAAGAGTATGAATTATTACCATAACGAAGGCTGTTATTTTGCCCAAATGAATTAAAATATGCATAAATCAACTCCTTAATCCTTTCACCACTTTTTCGGACGAAAAGCAACAAAACATTCGTCAATTTCAGGCCAAATAAAGCAAAATATATCGTATTCACTCATATTGGCCGCGCTCGTGCACGCCACAGGGGGTATGGGTTCAATAACTTATGGATCGACCAATCAGGATCGTTTTTCAATCCCGTGTGGCCAGAGCCACTCAACGATGGCTCTGGGTACGAGATTGATATTTTTCTCTGACGTCAGACTCCGTGTTTTCCATATGACTCCGTGTTTTCCATATTTTTATGACGTCAGACTCCGTGTTTTCCATATGACTCCGTGTTTTCCATATTTTTATGACGTCAGACTCCGTGTTTTCCATATGACTCCGTATTTTCCATATTTTTCCCTGACGTCAGACTCCGTGTTTTCCATATGACTCCGTGTTTTCCATATTTTTATGACGTCAGACTCCGGGACTCCGACTCCGGCACTCCGACTCCGGGGCTCCGACTCCGGAACTCCGACTCCGTGTTTTCCATCTAAC
>CACRXK020001750.1:0-50266 GCA_902702795.2 Paramuricea clavata
GAATATAACTGGAACGTTACCTCCAGCCGGAAAATTCGAAAGTTGGAGCCAAATTTTAACTCCAGACGCGCGAAATTTGATCTTCAAACATCTAACGTATATACACAATACCCGTCAGTTTTTAAACCTTACACCCTAGTGTCACAGAATAAGAAGCTATAGCAGAAGCGTAACTCTAGTCGTTTCCCTTATTTTTTACGTCCACGAAAATTTTAACTCGCTCACGCCATTCTGGCTAGTACAACCGGAAGTTTTTATCAGGTTTTGCTAGGTACAAAGTGCCGGTTGTACTAGCCAGGATGGTGTGATTGATGACGAATCGCTTGTAAAAGCGCCGACAAATACTTGCTTGAGTCACGCTTCTGCTATACCTTCCTATTCTGTGGTAGTGTGTTCAGTTAATCGAATTCGCTGACATTTTAAAAGCTATCAGCATAAAAAATTCTTACTTTGGTTGAATTAAAGTGGGCAAAAATTTGTATTTAACCCGGCATTGCCGAATGCCGACCTCGTTTTCGAGGACTGATTTTGCCACGTCTTGCTGACGTAATAAGTGATACCGAGAAAGGAAAAAAGTCGCTTCGTGCGAGAAAATTCGCTAGTGGAAAACCGACTTTATTGCCTCTTTTATAGAACAGTATAATAAGCAACAACAACAACAACAACAACAACAACAACAACAACAACAACAACAACAACAACAACAACAACAACAACAACAACAGCAACAACAGCAGGAACAACAGGAGCACCACAAACAACAACAACAGCAACAACAACAACAGCAGGAACAACAGCAGCACCACAAACAACCACAACAGCAACAACAACAACAACAGCAACAGCAACAACAACAACAACAACAACAACAACAACAACAACAACAACAACAACAACAACAACAACAACAACAACCACCACCACCACCACCAAACAAATTTAATTACCTAATTATGATTTCAATAATATTATGTTTTTGGACTAGCTGCCAGAAGTGAAGATACTGTATTCGAAAAAATTTGCATTGCTGCATGTGTGGTTTCTTTGATGCATGCTATTCGTGATATTTGGTTTGAATTCAATTATTCAGGAGGTCAATTTTGGTTTCTTCGGTGGTTATCTTTAGCCAATCCAGTTTTGCCGACTGAGATAACAATTTGCCGATTAGCTGACGGGTGTGGGGGGGGGGGTGTTACACCCCCCCCCCACACCCTGTAGCGCCGCCCCTGCATATTTGTGTACCTCGTGATCACAATTCGTTGCAAGCGGCGTGTGAAAAACTGCAAGTTTCAGTTTGACAATTCTGACAGTTAAATGGTTTCTAATTTTATTGTCCAATCAGGTGCGTAGTTTTGATTTAAAATTCAAAACTACGCATCTGATTGGACAATAAAATTAGAAACTCATTTAACTGTCAAACTGAAACTTGCAATTTTTCACACGCCGCTTGAAACGAATTGTGATCACGAGGTACATGCAAATATGTCCTTCGTAAAAACGGTCGTTTCGTAGTTTACTGGGAACAATAGTATAAGGTTCTAACTGTGCTAAATCTTCCAATCAAATACTATTTCTTGTACTTGTAAACTATGATTATTTCTACTTTTTAGTTTGACACATACATTATATTGCTCGCAATTTTTCAGGAAAGACACGAATGGAAGTCACTCCTGTTCGCGACCATTTTGATTCTTCAAAGGGCAATTGCAAATTTCAGCCAAAGTTTACGCATACGCAGGCGTTTTTCGGCGGGATTGACGCTATAAGCACTTACTGGCTTCACCCCAACGTCTAAACGAGTTTCCCGCCTAGGCGGAATGAAAATGTTCCGTATTGCCAATACATTCTTTTAGAGGTGGACGAAACCGGAAAATTGTTTCGAAACGGACCGCACATTTGAAGCTTTCCTTTGATGCATTGTCTTGTTAACTTCAGTGAATTTATATTATTCAGTAATTTGGCTATATTAAACAACCAACAGTAGTAATATAGAGGCCGTTCGACCCCCCATTTTTGCCGCGGTGGAGGTGGTGGAGTGCGGTGGAGGTGGTGGAGTGTGGTGGAGGTGGTGGAGTGAGGAGGAGGAGGAGTAATGAGGTCACTCATTAACATACGTCATAGTTATCTGCAATGACGTCACGCGGCGAGCTTAAACACGATCAGGCGAAACTTCCTGACTACGCATTTTTTAGCGTTTCTCCACGTGTATGATACAATAGAGGGATTAATCTTGGCTTACTATGAACTTTTATACAAGTGTCTGTATAAAAACGACAAGCGACTGCGTTTTGTAATAAGCATAGTTTTTCATTAGTTCTACATCAATCATGGAGTGTCTACACGGTAAAACCACATCTTACAATTTATTGGAAGGAATTTTTGCGAATGCAGTTGCACAAGAAGTTGAAAGACTTTGTGTGGAATCCTGTAATGGTTGTCAAGTCGGTCATCCTAGTCAAAGACAACATGACTGCCTCATGATGAACGAAAACGAACGATGGCAAATGTATGGTTTACAAGCGATCGAACGAGTGAATGGTAAGCGTATGGTTTGGAATGAATTCGCTGAGGCAATGAGGGTACTAAAACTGGCGGTTGACAGATCGAGATGTACTCGAACATTTACAGCAACTGGAAAATGATCCAGATTCTACGTTTGTCGATTCATTGATGGAACTCCATCAGAACACTGAGAACCACGAACTATACAATGTATCCTGAACTATTTGTTTCATTGGAGATTAGAAGACACGCTCGAGTCCGTAGCTGAAGCGTTTTTCTCTTACCCACCGAGCTACATGTATTCTGTGAAGGCCACGGGTGAACGATTTAGAAGTTTTGAGGCAGATCATAAGAAAGCTTATCAAGAACTCATGGAGAAAAAACTTATAGAACAGTTTAACAAATAGTTTTAGTTGTAATATTTTTGACACTATCGTCTGTTATATGTATCAATAAACATGTTTTAAACTTTGCAAATGTTGCGTTGTTATCTGTTGCTAAGACATTAGGTGGCATGTAGGTAATTAAGGGATTAGGCGAACAAAAAAATTGCATAACTAAATGTATCCCAACGGATAGATAGGGACTATATCCTAAGATATTGATATCCTAAGATATTGATATCCTAAGAAAATGATATCCTAAGATACTGTATGATATCCTAAGATACTGATATCCTAAGATAATGATATCCTAAGAAAATGATATCCTAAGATACTGATATCCTAAGATATTGATATCCTAAGATATTGATATCCTAAGATATTGATATCCTAAAATATTGATATCCTAAGATAATGATATCCTAAGATATTGATAACTAAATGTATCCCAATGGATAGATAGGGAGTGTATACTAAGATATTGATATCCTAAGAAAATGATATCCTAAGATACTGTATGATATCCTAAGATACTGATATCCTAAGATAATGATATCCTAAGATACTGATATCCTAAGATACTGTATGATATCCTAAGATATTGTATGATATCCTAAGATATTGTATGATACCCTAAGATAATGATATCCTAAGATACTGATATCCTAAGATACTGATATCCTAAAAAAAAGATATCCTAAGATATTGATATCCTAAGATATTGATATCCTAAGATATTGATATCCTAAGATACTGATATCCTAAGATACTGATATCCTAAGAAAATGATATCCTAAGATACTGATATCTTAAGATACTGATATCCTAAGATACTGATATCCTAAGATTTTTGATATCCTAAGAAAATGATATCTTAAGATACTGATATCCTAAGATACTGATATCCTAAGATACTAATATCCTAAGATAATGATATCCTAAGAAAATGATATCCTAAGATACTGATATCCTAAGATATTGATATCCTATGATATTGACATCCTAAGATATTGATATCCTAAAATATTGATATCCTAAGATAATGATATCCTAACATATTGATAACTAAATTTATCACATACTTGTACCTTTATCAGGTAGGAAGCAGCGGGACATAAAAACGATATCGTCCCGGATATCGTTTTTTGTCCCGGATATCGTGTTTTGTCCCGCTAAATTTCGCGACTTGTCAAAACAAAGATGGCCGATTCGAGGTTCGTGTTGGTTGATGTCGAGACTTTATCGAAGAAAACAAGAACGATAATACAAAATGAAAGACTTAAATTGTATATTATTTATATGAATGGTCTATTTATTTTCTAAAATCATATTTGTTCAGTAAATGATGAATTGTTTTGAATTCTAAAATGATCCTATTTTTTCAAAAATCAAAACTGTTTACTTTGGGTGTCAAACCCTGATAAAGGTACAAGTATATAATAAATAGGTTATCGTACTCGGGATTCGGTGATATCAGTTTTATCGCTCTCGGGACGATATCACAATTGTCCCTCGCTCGCTCGTGACAATTGTGATATCATCCCTCGAGCGATAAAACTGATATCACCTCATCCCTTATATGATAACCTATATGTATCCCAATGGATAGATAGGGACTATATCCTAAGATATTGACATCCTAAGATATTGATATCCTAAGAAAATGATATCCTAAGGTACTGTATGATATCCTAAGATACTGATATCCTAAGATAATGATATCCGAAGATACGGCTGATATCCTAAGATACTGTATGATATCCTAAGATATTGTATGATATCCTAAGATATTGTATGATATCCTAAGATACTGATATCCTAAAATATTGATATCCTAAGATATTGATATCCTAAGATATTGATATCCTAAGATAATGATATCCTAAGAAAATGATATCCTAAGATACTGATATCCTAAGATACTGATATCCTAAGATACTGATATCCTAAGAAAATGATATCCTAAGATACAGATATCCTAAGATACTGATATACTAAGATACTGATATCCTAAGATTTTTGATATACTAAGAAAATGATATCCTAAGATAATGATATTTTAAGATACTGATATCCTAAGATACTGATATCCTAAGATACTGATCCTAAGATACTGATATCTTAAGAAAATTATATCCTAAGATACTGATATCCTAAGATACTGATATCCTAAGATACTGATATTCTAAGATTTTTGATATCCTAAGAAAATGATATCCTAAGATAATGATATCTTAAGATACTGATATCCTAAGATACTGATATCCTAAGATACTGATATCCTAAGATACTGATATCCTAAGAAAAAGACATCCTAAAATATTGATATCCTAAGATATTGATATCCTAAGATAATGATATCCTAAGATACTGATATCCTAAGAAAAAGATATCCTAAGATATTGATATCCTAAGATATTGATATCCTAAGATATTGATATCCTAAGATAATGATATCCTAAGATACCGATATCCGAAGATACTGATATCCTAAAAAAATGATATCCTAAGATACTGATATCTTAAGATACTGATATCCTAAGATACTGATATCCTAAGATAAAGATATCCTAAGAAAATGATATCCTAAGATACTGATATCCTAAGATATTGATATCCTATGATATTGATATCCTAAGATATTGATATCCTAAAATATTGATATCCTAAGGTAATGATATCCTAAGATATTGATAACTAAATGTATCCCAATGGATAGATAGGGACTATATCCTAAGATATTGACATCCTAAGATATTGATATCCTAAGAAAATGATATCCTAAGGTACTGTATGATATCCTAAGATACTGATATCCTAAGATAATGATATCCGAAGATACTGATATCCTAAGATACTGTATGATATCCTAAGATATTGTATGATATCCTAAGATATTGTATGATATCCTAAGATATTGTATGATATCCTAAGATACTGATATCCTAAGATATTGTATGACATCCTAAGATACTGATATCCTAAGATACTGATCCTAAGATACTAATATCCTAAGAAAATGATATCCTAAGATACTGATATCCTAAGATACTGATATCCTAAGATACTGATATTCTAAGATTTTTGATATCCTAAGAAAATGATATCCTAAGATAATGATATCTTAAGATACTGATATCCTAAGATACTGATATCCTAAGATACTGATATCCTAAGAAAATGATATCCTAAGATACTGATATCCTAAGATATTGATATCCTAAGATATTGATATCCTAAGATATTGATATCCTAAGATATTGATATCCTAAGATAATGATATGCTAAGATATTGATATCCTAAGATAATGATATCCTAAGATACTGATATCCTAACGGATACTGATATCCTAAGAAAATGATATCCTAAGATACTGATATCCTAAGATACTGATATCCTAAGATACTGATATCCTAAGATACTGATATCCTAAGAAAATGATATCCTAAGATACAGATATCCTAAGATACTGATATACTAAGATATTGATATCCTAATATTTTTGATATACTAAGAAAATGATATCCTAAGATAATGATATCTTAAGATACTGATATCCTAAGATACTGATATCCTAAGATACTGATCCTAAGATACTGATATCCTAAGAGAATGATATCCTAAGATACTGATATCCTAAGATACTGATATCCTAAGATAGTGATATTCTACGATTTTTGATATCCTAAGAAAATGATATCCTAAGATATTGGTATCCTAAGATATTGATATCCTAAGATATTGATATCCTAAGATATTGATATCCTAAGATAATGATATCCTAAGATACTGATATCCTAAGATATTGATATCCTAAGATAGTGATATCCTAAGATACTGATATCCTAAGATATTGATATCCTAAGATACTGATATCCTGAGATATTGGCATCCTAAGATATTGATATTCTAAGATACTGATATCCTAAGATACTGATATCCTAAGATACTGATATCCCTTAAAAATAACAAAAAACACCTAGACGTGACGCTCTTAGAAGTAGACCTTACTAAATTTTGTAAAACATTTTGAAGAAATAAATGTATTCTAAAACTGAAGTATCGTGCAAACATTTACCTGCAAAGCCCGCTCTTTCCGCCCGCGCGATTTGTCTAACCCGCCCGCCTGATCCGTGTACAAATATGTTGTTCTTTAATATATGTATGTACCCACAAAGCCATGCGCCTGATTTTAAGGTATACACCGGCGTTAAAAATAATCCCTATCTATCCATCGGGATACACTTAGTTATGGAAATTCGTTTTACCTTAATCCCCTTAATTACCTACACGCCTCCTAATGACTTAGCAACGCATAACAACGCAAATTTGCAAAGTTTAAAACATGTTTATTGATACAAATAACAGACGATAGTCTCAAAAAAATATTACAAGTGTTCTAATTCTAACTTCTACTCTTGATAAGCTTTCTTATGATCATTTTAACAGTATATATGTATGTAGGAGGATTGCTAAATAATGTTGTACAACATACAAATATTGACCATATCAGCTACCCAAAAGACCTCCAGTAAGAGTGTTGTGAAATGCAGAACTATGCTTATTACAAGACGCTTGTCGATTTTATACAGACACTCGTATAAAAGTTCATAGTAGGCCAAGATTAATCCCTCTATTGTATCACACACGTGGGGGGTCGCTAAAAAATGCGTAGTCAGCAAGTTTCGCCCGCTCTTGTTTAAACTCGCCTGCGTGACGTCATTGCATATAATTATGACGTATGTTAATGAGTGACGTCATTACTCCTCCTCACTCCTCCTCCTCACTCCACCACCTCCACCACACTCCACCACCTCCACCACGCTCCACCACCTCCACCGCACTCCACCACCTCCACCGCCGCAAAAATGGGGGTCGAACGGCCTCTATATTACTACTACCAACCGTTAGGTTGGTTTTAAAAAGTCTTTCTATAATTACCGCTTAAATAATGTTTTAATACATGATTTTGCTGTTTTTTCTTCATTTATTTACCGCAGAACGCATTGTTTTTGCACCATATTTAATGACGTGTTTACAAAAGAGAAACATAAAACTGTGCAAATGTTTGTTTTTTTCATTCCACGTTCTGTTCATGGTTCATTCCACGTTCTGTTCATGGTTTCGCCATGCAATTGAGCTGGCGAGCTCGCTTCCTCATGAACGCGACGTAATTATATATTACAACAACAACTGAGATCAAAAGTAGCAGGGGGCTCATATAAGAACAAGTCATTATTAAATAGTGTGACATTGCAGGTGCAAATAAGCTACACTCTTAACTACAGTTGATATTTTTTTAATATTAACTACTCGACCTGCATTAGACGTCATTTATAACCATATGCAATATTTAGCTCGTATTGGCTAACGGCATATTAATGCGTTCAATGTTTACCTAAGTTATAATGACATGTTGAAAAATTTAACTGTAATAAACGTTTTTAATTCTCGCCTATTTGTTGTACATGACGTTTGGATAACGTCGATGATGTGTTAAATTTGAAACATTAAAAAACAATAAACGCACGATGTCGATCCGGCAAAGTTGTCTACATCGTCTCGTCAATTTAATGTTTGTTCTTTTGACGGTAAGTGTTCAGTATTTATTTTTTCTCAAAATGTTATCTCAAATTAAATGCCAAAAATGTTTTGTATTTTGTAAAATATTTCCATATTGTGTAGAATTGGTGTGTATAATAATACGATAATAATTTTCAAAATAATGTTAAATTTTTGAACGAGTAAATTTATATTAATATAGCCATAAAAAACTTTATCATTGCCATACTAGAAAAGTTAAACATCGATCTAATTTATACAGCTAAGAATTTTTTATTTAGTTTCGAAATAAAAGGTCGAAATGATATTTTAACAAGACGCCCTATTGAGCGTTTAGTTGCTGGGTTTTTTAAAATACAGTGCGATTCCACGATATGCGCAGATTTGACGATAGGTGCTTGTAAGTCTAAAATGTAAAGTGCGCCTAAATTGATAGGCAAATAATAACTTTATAACTTCTCAAATGGCCGTTTTTATACTAGAGACGCATTATGCGTCTGGACGCATAATCCGTCTTCTACATTATTCGTCTAGTATAAAGACGGGACGAATAATACTAGACGAATAATGTAGAAGACGGATTATGCGTCCAGACGCATAATGCGTCTCTAGTATAAAAACGGCCAATGCGACGAACCATCAACATTTATTGTTCGTCTGGTTATGCGCCCTCAGTATAAAGACGGGCACAAGACGCATTATGCGTCTAGACGAACTATCATCGGTTGTGCGTCTCTTAAGACGAAGAATCGAACAAAGTTTGTCTAGACGCATAATGCGTCTTGTGCCCGTCTTTATACTAAGAACGTATAACTAAATGCTTGCCCAAGTTCGTGGGCAAAATTTAATGAATGGCTTTTTAACTATCCGTGGTATAACATAAAATTGTGAGCCACTCATGTTGTTTCACACACTCCTAGGTCTTTGCCGACCAGGGGAAAGTGAAAGTTGTTCTGCGTGCCTCAAAGGAAAAGTGCACGCACAAGGGCAAACGTTCTCATACAACATTTAAAGCCCCATTTACACTATGCCGGATTACTTTTCATACCGGATTCATTTTTATTCCGAAGTAAAAAAAACAAGGGTGTTTACACTATGCCGCTTCGCTCTGTTGCCAGCTCATGTATTTCACTGTCGCCATGGAAACAAGTAACCAATATACCAAAATTTATTAAAAACATGAAGTAACACCCGTTTTCTTTGTAAAATATAACTTTGTTTAAAAAGCTTGACCACCAGACGTTGCTTCGTTTCGCTCTAATCCAAAATTGACGAGTATTTCTTTAAATTTTGCTCTTTCGAAAGCGAAAAGTCAATGTTGTTATCGTTTTCTTTATTTGTCTTCGGCAGAAATAGTGAATGGTTGTAAGGCGAAATAAACAACAGCTATAAAGTGTTGTAAAAGCGAGCAAATAAAGGCAACAATGTTAAAACATACACGCCAAAACCGATTTTGTACCGAAGTACGCCGGATTAGACTGCAGTTTACACTGCTCCGGCACATACCGGATTACTTTTCATATCATGCACCTCCAAAGCGGAGTGACTTTTGCTCCGCGTCGCGTACCGGATCACTGTGGCATAGTGTAAACAGCTTTTAGACATAATATGTACATGTAATTTGCATTTTCTCTTCACTTATATATAGGTAAAACATCTAATCGATATGGAAGTTGTTGGTTCTATTATCCGAGGTATATTCTGATTCTATATAGTTTCTTTTTATTTTTAATTTTACCGCTGCATGCGTCAGATGCATGTAGCTGTTCAGGATGATTTCGCCTACTCGGTGAAATTTATTTTCTAAAATTAATTTTCTGAAATAGAAATAACTATAAATTATTTATGTAAGTATAGCCACATCTTGGTTTTATTATTAATGTAAAAGTGTTATTCTGCCCAGTTGCACTACATGTTTTCGCTGAATTTTTTGCATAAATGGCGTTTCAGGATTTGTATACGCTGTTTAAAAAGAGAAAGTTGCAGATTTTCCAATGGTTCACAATGTAAACGCAAAATGTGTCCAGTTTGAGATTATCAATACAAAATTTAGTTTCAAAGCCGTACAATGAAATTAAAGAAAAAAGCCGTCACATCAAGCAAACTATAGTAAGTTTGGTAACTAACAACGGCGACGGCAGAACACGAAATCACTTTTGTATTCGATCTAAAACGTACATTACTAAACAATCCTGAACTTCCCTGTGAATTCACCTAAAACATGCACCCCAAACGTTTTACTCTGTTGGCGTGGTCGTGAGCCGTGAAAATGATGTAAATAACGTGGCAATGTGAACAACTACGGCCAAACCAATACAACCCACAAGCCTTCGATAAGACTTTTGGGTATCTGTATGGGAGGCTGCATGACGTGCAGAGGTGGGTTAAAAAAGGTCGTCAGAATTAGACTAAGGTTATGAGGATAGATTAGGGTTTGGAACCGGCTTAGAGTTAGAGGTCGGGGTTATATTAGGGTTAGGGTTCAATTTAAGGCACTGTTGCATGGCACAGATGATCATCCTGGTTGGATATCGCCCGTATTTCTCATTTTACAAATCCTGATTGTTACCCATCGAGATCATGTGACCGGGTGCACCGAAGCAAATTTAATGGATTCTGTTGTATCGCGATTCGTGAATGCAATGTGTTTGTTCACTAGTGTATTCCATCAGTGTAATTATGCCTCAATCGTTCTTCAGGGAATTGGATAAAGAGACAAACTACGAGTTATTTTGTCAGTAGTTCCAAAAGTACCTGGAAAGATGCAAAGGAATCTTGTTCCAGTCTTAATGCTCATTTACTAGACATAAGCAACGATGCTGATGTACATTTTCTGAAGGACAACGTGACATTTAATGGCCAGAAATTCTGGATTGGACTTCGAAAGAATGATTCGACATTAAATACACAGGTTTATCAAAACGAGGACGATGTTTTGATAACTGACGGCGGATGTTTAACGGCTAGGCTGAATAAAAGCTCATTATGGGAATTTAAAACAACTCCATGCAATTGGCTGCGGAAATCTTTTTGCTTGAAGCTCACAGGTAAAGTTTGTAATTACAATAGAACCCCGTTAACTCGAACTCCCAAGGACCACTACTTAATATTTTTCCTTAATACGTAGACATGTCAGGGAATTGTGACGAAGGATGGACCAGGTATGAAGACTCGCACTGCATACTTCCTGTATACCACCAAATAAGTTGGTTTGCTGCGTATGTCCATTGCAAGAGATTAAATGGCCACCTTCTGAAAAAAGAAGACCTTCAAAAACTGTTGAACGCCTATTTTAAGATAAATATATACTTTTGGATTGGTAGAAGAAATCGTTTCAAAGTTGAACCGAAAGCCAATTGGACTTGGTATAAAAGTAATGTGGTATTTAGTGACTGGTTGAAATGGGAAATACGCGTACAAACAATTGGATGTGGTGGTTGCGGTTATTGGAGTAGAAAGAGGATCTTCCTGAATGCAGATTGTACCAAGTATCGCTCAGCTATCTGCGTATTTGAATTGTTAGACCGTAAGTCACATTGCAATAAATTGCATTTTGCAATATTGTACATTAAAGGGAGTTTAGTTAAGTACAGCACAACACAGCACAGCATATCGCAGAACAGCACAACGCAACACAACACAACACAACACACCACATAACAAAACAACACAACACAACACAACACAACACAGTTAGTGCAGTGCAGTTACTGATCTCAAAGCTGGGTAGAGAAACCTTTCGGAATTCAGGGAATTAATTTTGAAGCCAGAATATTTATAATATGGAGAGATTTTTAAATCTATCACATTCCTTACGAATCAAATTGTTACGTGTTTCAATTGGTTATACTATCAAATAATATCTTCTTCTGCGCATGAAAGATATCGCTTCCCACACTTCTTCTAATGAGTTTTAGAATGTTTTAAACCCGTCGAGACTTGTGGCGACCATATTGGTAATTTGGTATGATCTCATTAAGTATTCACTGGCAAATTTCAGAGGGACGAGAGGCCACTAAAAACTAATTTCTCTCTAGGTAATACTTTTTATTCCTATCAATCGCCAGAAACTCTAATAACCTCTTCCAACGTGTTAGCAAGACCATATGGGTAATGGGTCACACCAATAAGGCCCGATTGACTTCATTTATGTATAGCAGATGTTTTATCAGTGAGTCCTCGTTTTGACATCAAGGCAGTAGCACAGCAGAACACTGTAGAGTACACCACAGCACAAAAGTATAGTACGGTACTGTACTGATTAAACATTACAGTACAGATTAATTAAACATTACAGTACAGCAAAGTACACTTCAGTATAATTCAGCGGGGTTCTTTACATAACGTTATAACATACTCCCACCATCACAAAAATGTTTTCCTCCATAACGAAATCATCTGCCTTTTGTGTTCTAGTACAATTAAGTTACCATGAGGGTGATAAAACCAATTTTCAATTGTGCTTATTCTCATATCCCTACTTTTCTTCTTTGTTCAGATAAATACTTCTCTAATGCTACGGAACGGCGCTCTTCGTGGATCTCTGCCAAAAACACTTGTGACACGCAAAGTAGCTTACCTCAATTCACAGATAGAGACGTTGAACAAGTCTTTAGAAATTTCTCAAAGGACTTCCACAATTTCTCCATTTGGTTGGGTCTGCGAAAGAATATTTTGAGCAAAAACGATTGCATATCAATAGAAGTTGAAAACGATACCAAACTCACCGATTTTACATTGGAGAGATGTTATTCAGTGAATTGTTTAAATATAACAAAAAGAAAAATGCAAACGCCTTGTGATGAACTGCATCACCCATTATGCGTTCAAAGAAAATCCCAGCTCAAAGGTATAGTTCCCAGAAGATTTATTTAAAGTTCTGTTAATTCCAAATATAAATTTTGCTTGTGTAATTAATGGGTCGTTCTAGGAGGAAATGGAAAAGGATGCCTCTCTCTTTAGGTATCAACATATGGCTTATAGAACAAAACATGTTGAACCACAATGAAAACTATGGGGCACACTCGGAGACCACATATCCCCGCCAGAAAATTACGTTATGTATCAAAGCAAGACCAACTTATGCAAATTTCTCATCAAATCTTTATCCAAATTTTAACAAAAATGAATCACTTTGTTCTTCGGCAATAGTCCCACAACTTTTCGTATTAATTTGATATTTTTTAATTTATCGTGCTGAAGACAGAGAAACGCACACAAACGCACGCACACATCACAACACAACACGGATGAAAACATACCTATGGCCCAAAGGGTAATGATCCATCATTTTTTATGAGAGAACAAAAACGGAGTACACTGAAGTCAAAGTACAGGAGAGAATCACTTATCATTTTACTTACACGAGTTTTTAAGGCGATGTTACGCCAACCTCGTTCCAGGACTCTGCCTCCACGGCTGAAGGTCGGTGGAAATTGGCCCCAGGATCGGCTGATCATTTCTACAATCCCATTGATCTGTCCAAAACTCATTTTAACTTGCAGTATAATTCATTCAAACAACTGCAGTGCTTTAAGATTGTTTTGTCTTCAAATTATACGGTTAACTTAAGAAAATACCGAGACTATAGTCAAGATTTACTTACGTCATATACTTGCCGTGCTATGTGCCTGTCGGACTCATGGTTATAAGAATTATGCAAGCATACTGCTCTTAAAATAACATCTTTAGATGAATAAGTTGGCAAATAATTCATTACTTCACATTTATTATTCATAAACAAACAACAAATATTTAATTTCACATAAATTATTGTATCAAAACACCCAGAAATTCTGGGTGTCATGCAGTGAACTCAATCTAGTTACCATAAAAGACATGGAGTTCACTGGTATCATGCGACCAGCCGATCCCAGGGCCATTTTCGCCGCGACTTTCAGCTGTGGAGGCAAAATGCCCTGGGGACGAGGTTGATGTTACGCGATACGATATTGAACGACGATTCGGAACGCAACGGGTTCCCGAACCAATGAATTCGTGCAATTTCATTTGCATTATGAATCGTCTTTGAAAATTGTCCCGTGAAACATCGCCTTCAAGTATATTGACACATGTCCGGTTCAGTCAATTAATGGAATTGTATCTATTTATTTATTATTACCTTAAGTAATATTTATACTTAATATAATGACTGTAATCGTATTTTTTCTTGTTATTGTAATCTTAGGCCTTTCATACCATACCATACCATACTATACCAGGCCATGCCATATACCATACCATATATCATACCATATACCATATACCATATACCATACCGTTACTCCATACCATATATCGTACCATATACCATACCATATACCATACCATATACCATACCATATACCATACCATATACCATACCATATACCATACCATATACCATACCATATACCATACCATATACCATACCATATACCATGCCATATACCATACCATATACCATACCATATACCATACCATATACCATACCATATACCATACCATATACCATACCATATACCATACCATATACCATACCATATACCATACCATATACCATACCATATACCATACCATATACCATACCATATACCATACCATATACCATGCCATATACCATACCATATACCATACCATATACCATACCATATACCATACCATATACCATACCATATACCATACCATATACCATACCATATACCATGCCATATACCATACCATATACCATACCATATACCATACCATATACCATACCATATACCATACCATATACCATACCATATACCATACCATATACCATACCATATACCATACCATATACCATACCATATACCATACCATATACCATACCATATACCATACCATACCATATACCATACCATATACCATACCATATACCATACCATATACCATACCATATACCATACCATATACCATACCATATACCATACCATATACCATACCATATACCATACCATACCATATATACTATACCATGCAGTACAATACAGTAGTTTGGGTTAAGAAGAACACAACTTGCGATTGCGGCTCAGTTATTAGGGCAGCGAGCCAACCCAATCTACCACTCTAATGGCGCCATATATATTTTTGTTCTTGTAGACATATGTACAGAACCCTGGCAAGACTGTAAGAACGTTTGTTGCCTGGTACTCAATAATGTGCAAGCCAGTTGGATTGCTGCACACACATTTTGCTTACAACAAGGTGGTCAATTAGCCGATGCGTATGAGTTAAGAACCGATGGAATTAATTTTACGATGAAACCTTCTCCAAAACGTTGTTGGTTACCCAAAAGACACGTCTTCACCCCGCGGGATCCACTGGAAGGTTGGCATTGGATCAATGGTTCTCCACTCATGGTCACCAGTAGCTGGGGGGTTGGTGAACTACGGTATAATGGAAAACTTGGCCGTTGTGCTGTGATCGTCGACGATCGTAAATGGGAAGACGAACCTTGTTCTCACACACGTACATACATTTGTAAATCAAAGAAAGCGGACCTAGACGATAAGGTAACCGAATAATAAACTAGACGGCTGAAAAAATCCCCCCCGGAAAATATTATCGCTAATGTCTCCGACGGTGATTAAGTGCGACAATTAGCATAAATTATGGCCGGTTCCATCGCTGTGTTGCTTTTTACTAGTAGTAGCTGTTATTTTTGTCGATGGGCGGGTTTAATTGGTTTCATGAGAGGACAATTCACCGATCCCAAACTCATAACGCGCGCTAGCACGCGTGAAGGTGTATAAACTTGTATGTATAAACTTGTGGTGTGTGGACGAAGTTAGTGATGGTGCAAGGTGCTATCAATATACGCATGCTAGCGAACGTTATGAGTTTGAGCTCGGCGCATTTTTCTCCCATGCAGCCAGTCAAAGCCGTCCATCGACAACCATGGAGTCCCTGTCATTTGGGACGGTAGCATAATAACCACGATAAATGTTGGATGAGTGTCTATTTATAGGCGGCTATTCACATGCGTTTCGTGCCACATCTAGCCGGACAGTGAGAGAAATTAGTCATTTGTCTTATTTATACACAGGACGAGATATACAAAGAGATAGAAAAATTTGACACCTACATCAAAAATTATCTTAGAAATGACAACGTCTCTCAGGTAAGCGAAGCGAAAACATTCGTGTATTTACGTGTAGTCATAAATGCGGGCATTCTACGTTTGCAAAGAGATAAATCGCAGAGATGATGAATAGTAGTGTTACAAACTTGTTGATTTTCTATATTTAACACGAATGAAACTAATGGTAGGTAGGCGCTAGCAACTGATAAGTTTCCAGTACGTTTGCGTCCATAATAAATAATATATAAGGGTCACGAATTTATCAGTATCGACAGATTCCTGAAGGGAAGCGAATTTATCATTAACTTGCATATATTATCATGTTTATCATTAACTTGCCTCCATGTCGCCACCAGTCAATCATTTTGACCCACCTATTTATCAGTATCGATTCGTCAATATTGACGGATTCCTGAAGGGAAGCGAATTTATCAATCATTTCGACCCACCCCGAAGTCAAGGTCCCTTTTCTTTAATTTAAATATAAGCAAAACATCGCACAATATTTAAGATGTTGGAAGCCTAGGCTAAACAAGTTAGTAACCGAGTTGTGGTATTTACAGACCCCCCTATACTATCACATACGACACCACACCAAACGTTTTGTCACTAATAACAATTTGTCATCTCTCCACACTCAGTATTGTATAGACCATAGTCTTTTTCTGTGGACGCCCCGCACCCTCTCTCCCACTGACGAAATCTTAAAGGGCATATGACTTGAAAATTGACGGGGTTAATCTTTAGTCTAATTTGAAAATCATTGAAAACTCTGGGGTAACTTCTTTTACAGATTTTTGTTTTTTTGCTTCGTTTCGGAAATATTTCATTTTGTATGATATGCAAAGGACCAACTTTCGACCTCATACAGTACATGCACAATGATTTACTTTATTAAAATGACATATAATTTCGTCACTATTGAAATAAATTCGCTCAAAAAGAATGCTGAGCACGAGACTTGTCCGCAACAACACCCATTGTAGATTTTCTACTGATTGTGTTTAGTCGTATTAAAGATATAACTACAGCTTTTAGGGCTTCAATCTTTAATAAATTATTTAAACACGGTAGCCTGTTCAGCAGATAATATTTACAGCGCTGGTTTTCAAAGGGCCGTGTATTTACAACAATAATATAAAAAGGACAAAAAGAATATAACCATTTACAATGAATTGATACGGATGAATTAAGTAATTGCCGTTTAAACGACAAAATTGAAAGATTGTTATAATTTTCAATAGTTTCACTTGGAAGTTCGTTCCAGGACTTAGCAGCTCTATACGAGAAACTTCGTTTGAGAAAATTTGTCTTAGGTTTGGGTAAGTTCAATTTAATTTGATTGCTTCTTAGATTGTAATTGTCATTTTGACTTACTGAAAACAATTTTTCAAGGTATCGAGGTAATCGACCAGTTAGTACTTTAAATGTCATTATTAACTGTCGTTGTTTTAGAAGTTCTTCCATTGGAAGCCAATTAAGACTATCTAGCGTTTGCATGGAACGAACCTCGTATGTGCCCCTGTTATCACACGCGCTGCTCTCTTCTGCAGTATAAACAATTTATCAATTATCGAACAACATCCATCATTCCAGATTGTTGAACAATAATTGAAATGAGGCCACACTAAGGCATTGTAGATTTTTATCAGACTATCTCTATTGACAAACAATTTTGCTCTTTTCAGCAGGGCGATATTATTTGAAATTGTTTTACATTGCATTTCATTATGTTTATTCCATTTTAGCTGGTCGTCAAGGATCATGCCTAGTGACTTTTTTTGATAAACTCGCTTAATGTTGTTTCCCCCTAATGTTAGTACTGGGCTATTTTCAATTGAAACTAAGCGACGTCTTGATCCTATTATCATAAATTCACTCTTTTTCATATTTAATGAGAGCTTGTTAGCTGTCAACCACCTATGAACATTTTCAATGTCTTTATTAAGTTTGATCTCAATTTCATATGGACTAAACCCTTCACAAGAAAGGCTTGTGTCATCAGCAAAAAGATTTACTTTAGTTGTCTCTAAACAGTTAGGAAGATCATTTATGTACAATAGGAATAAAATAGGCCCAAGGTTAGAGCCCTGAGGTATCCCGCATTTTATTTGTCTAACAGCTGACATCTTGCTATTCACAGAGCATATTTGGCTTCGACCAGAAACGTATGATTCGAACCATTTCAGGCTAGTTCCTTTAATACCATATAATTCAAGCTTTGATAAAAGAATATGATGGTCGACAGTATCAAAAGCTTTTTTAAGGTCTAGAAATAAAACTCCGCTAAGTAAACCTCTGTCCATATTGAACAACCATTCATTTGTAGAACTAAGCAGTGCAGTTTCAGTAGAATGCTGATGACGGAAGCCAGACTGCTGTTCCACAAGAACGCCATTCAACCTCAAGAATGAACTTAGCTGCAGGTATACCAGTTTTTCGAAAAGTTTAGCTACAGCTGAAATAACAGATATTGGCCTATAATTTTCACAGTCTGCCTTATTTCCTTCTTTAAATATGGGGGTCACCTTTGCTAATTTCCAATTATTAGGGAAAATTGCTCTTTGAAGGGATACATTGAATATGTTCACTAGTGGTCCTGCCACAATGTTAGATGCATCTTTTAGTAACCTTATACTAATACCATCAAGCCCTGGAGATTTCTTAGTTTTAATTTCATTGAGTGCATCTATTGTTTCTTGGACTGTAATGCTTGTAAAGTTGAATATACTACCATCAAGAGGAGTCACAAAGTTCATTGGATCAGTGCAGTTACCTGTGATCTTGTCAGACAACGTACTGCCAATTGTGGAAAAATATTGATTGAAGGCATCTGCAATTTTATCATCGTCAGTAATAAGTTGGCCATTTATATCTAGTTCTTTAACCTCTGAAGTTTTAGGCTTTTTGTTTAATAATTCGTTAATAGTTCGCCAACTTTCTTTGCTATTTTTAGCATTGCTTAGTTTATCTCTTAAGGTCTGATGCATATGTAACGTATATAGAAGTTGGTTCTTTGCATATCATACAAAATGAAATATCTCAAAAACGAAGCAGGAAAACAAAAATCTGTCAAAGAAGTTATACTCTACAGTTTTCAATGATCTTTCAAATTAGACTAAAAAATAACACCGTCAATTTTCGAGTCATGTCTCCTGAAAAAAGGCCGTGCATGTACTTACTGACAGCTGTTACCCTCATTGAATATGTATAATTTCTTAATTTTAAGAAACAAGAAGGAGATAAAAATACAGAAGAAATTTTACCTCTCTTTACAAATTTAGTCGTGGGACTGGTTAACAAAAGCAGCTTTAACGCGTCGTTCAGTATCAAAACAGACGGATTTGGTATATTAATTGTTGATTTTCCGTGAATTTTACATGCAATTTGAATTGTACATAAATTCTTATGATGATGATGTCATTTGCTTTCAGAACTTGATGTTTTCACGACCAGCGTGAAGGATTTGGTGGATGGTAAAATAAACACGTCACATCCCACTCCAATGGTTTCCATACGAAAATTGTGTGAAAATCGTCAATCTTGTAAGTTGCATGGTAATGAAGACTTGGTAATGAACTTTACTCGGTTTTTAAGTAAGTTTTGAGTTTGTAAATTTGATTTAAATTAAAGAAGAATAGGTCATATAACTAGTTTGCTCTTATAAATAATTAAAAAATAAAATTAAGTTCCAAACTTCCAATACCTATATTGGTGGTAAATTAGAATGCAGAAAAGGTAAGTTCTTAACTTTTTTGTTCAGGATCTTGCAGTCTCGCGGTAAAATTACGTTACGCTAAGAAATCACGCGATTTTGGGTAGCAAAAATAGAGATTGTTCTGAATTTTTCAAAACAAATTATGCTTTCGGCATGAATTCGTATTAATAAAGGTAAATAAAAGCGATAAACTGGAGCCCTATACCGAAGTAAACCCGTGAAATTTTGAAGGCTAATGGATACTGTGTATATTTAACAATTAGACAACGAGTATAAACTTTAACATTAATTTACAACTAGGCTGCGAACACAATACAAAAATACACAAAAAAACATGATAAAACCATTGAAGGTAAACAAATATTTTAGTTTTTGTTCGCGTAAAATGTTTTACAAAATTCAGTTTTAATTTTAAAATTTCATTGAGTGTATAGTTATTTTGTCTATTTTCTTACCCTTAAAAATTGCCATTCGCCATATTTTTGTTGCTTTTTTCGGGTGTTTTTAGTACAGAATTGTTCAACAAGTCGTCCAAAAATTGAAAAAATCATCAGACACTTCGGCAAAAGTGCAAAACGCGAATTTTCCGCCATTTTGAATTTTCTATTAGTAGGCTATCACTAATAGCCTACTAGTAGCGTAGCCAATCAGAAGGCACGATATGTGATAGCCTACTAGTAGGTTTATACTAATTTTATTTATTTCTAAACATTTGTCACCGAAAATGGCGGAAGTCAAGCAATTATGCCGAATTGTGTGTTGCGTCGTTACCTGCATGGCCCAAATAGCTATATTTGTACAGCTATAGGTGTACCAAAAAAGGTTATCCAAACGTAGCGTGCTTTTAGGCGTTCAATATTGCATGTACAGATTTTTAATTTTTACATTGACACGTTTGGGATTCTAGATTTCGAATGACACGTGTTTATATTATTCCAAGCATAAATAACCCAAAAAGTGCCGATTAAAAATCGCTAGGGGCGAAATACTTTCCCACCTTTGTATACGCTATTAAAGCGGTACATTACAGAATTAATTGTTAAAATGTCTTGCCAAATTATACTATAAAACAGAAGTGGCAACATATAAAAATTCATGATTTTTTTATCAAAATGGAATTTATTTAACATTTTTTAACTTCCCTTTGGAGCTCGAATTAGCGAGGTTCTACCATAGGTTTATGATTACTAGGATAAGTTTTTCAAAGCTACATGCAGGATTGCCCTTTTTTATGTACCCTGTAAAAGAAAAATATTTAAGCATCATTGTTTAGATATAAAGTTTTAAAATTCAGCTATAAATCAAGCTTCAGTTTCCAACAATTATCTGATTTTTTTCGAACCGTCCTGACCGCGTAGCTCAGTTGGCAGAGCATTGGGCTAGTATTCCAAAGGTCGTAGGTTCGATTCCCACCGTGGCCGGACAAATTTTTCAAGCTCGCCCGGTGTGGATATACACCCAGAGTAACATCCAGAGAGTAACATCACAAACATAATTATCTGATTTCTTTCAGGTACGGTTAAAGGTATTATAATGGAAGTGGAGAGCATTCGATTGAACATCACATCAACTGGGTGTGTGATAGGTTACAATGACCACTTATTATACTGTAATTAAAATGCAGTTACATGAAAATTGTTATGCTGCCAAATAGAAAGAAAGATTAACCCAATAAGTTGCAGGGCCTCTCAGAGAAATTCGGGGGCCCTAATTTTTCCGGGCCCGAAAAATATTTTTCCGGATATTTCCAAAAAGAAGGTTCAAAACATTTTTCCGGACAAACACCAGTTAAATTAAGGTTCGAGAACATTTTTCCGGACAAATGCCTGTCAAAACACGGGTAAAACACATTTTTGTGGACCAATATCGGTAAAATTAAGGTATAAAAATTGTTTCTCATAACATTATTTTTATAAAAAACGTCCCAATTATTTTTTTGGTTTAATTACACATTTTGTCGCTCCCTTTTTCAAATTTTGGTCCCCCAATAATTGGGAGCCGAAGAAAAATTGCCCCTTTTGCCCCCCCCCCTGAGAGGCGGCTGATAAGTTGCATACCTACATTGCGCCCAGCCCCTATTTTAATTTATTCTGTCTAACACCGGACGATTTTACTCGTCAATGGGTTAAAGTGCAACAAAACTTAAACATGATTTCTGTATAGTGTAATGGTTGGGTATTTCTTTGAAGAAATGTAATATGTATGTATCTTTAATATAAACTTGAGCAACTATTTTACTGTCAATGCCGGATATGATGTCATAAAAGGAATTTTAGTGGAAAAAAACAAGCAAACTTACTGGCAATTATATTCATCTAATCACATCTTATCCGGCAAGTTCTTTATGGCAAACCAATAAATAAAGAATTGTCAAGTTGCAAGCAGAATATCAGTTGCAAGTTATTGCTTAAATCATTGTGTTTTATAGGCAGGCATCACGTTCCAAAGTTGCAGATGTAATATCATTAAACTACTTAGTCGAAGGGAGGGAAGTTAACGAGTTACGTGGAAATGAAACGATATCTTTGAAGTTTGATAGAAAAGAACAATCTATGCAACCTCAAGTAAGCTATACACCAAAAGGAGTTTTGTAGGCGGAACTTTCAAGTGTAAATATTTACACATTTTGTATAGGTACAGTAATAGGATGATTACGAGTGCAGTTTTGGTAAAACATGCAAGAGTGAGTTTTTCAAAAAGCATAAAAATAGCACGAGTCTGAAAGACGACGAAACGGACGAGTGCTGTTTCAGGTCTTTGAAAAAAGAAATCGAATTGCGGCCCTATTCAGCTTCACTAGAATACTCTATAACCAAGTGAGCTATAGAGTCCAGTTGATGAGATTTAACAGTAATTTCATACAATTATTGAAGTGATCCTAGTGTAAGGTGTTTGATAAATTATAAATACCAGGTTTTGGGCATGCCACTGGATAGAACTAATCTAGAATATTTGCATATTTGAACTGTTTTAATGAAACCACTCGACTAATTTAGTAGCAATATTTAAATAACAATTATTCACCAAAGGCGAGGTGATTATCGGGGAATATAATCATGGGCGTACGGGAAGGAAAAAATTAGGGGGGCGGAAAGAAATTTGCCCGACTTTTTCGGATTGTGCCCGAGTTGTCAAGAAAAAATTTCCGGAGAAACTTTCCAAAATTGTTGTCGACGGGGGGAGGGGAGGAGTGATTACGAAAAATTCCTATTAGATAGCATATTTCCCACAAAATTGACAGAATTTCAAACTCGTTCCCAGGGCTTTTAAAGGGAAAAGCCCTGGGAACGAGGTTGGACAGAATTTCCCACAAAATTGACAGATTTGTCCCATTTATTTTTATAATAAGCCATAACTGAAATATGTAAATGAACGCGCTCGAAATATTTCGATCTTCTGCATGGTCTTTCATACTGTAATTTCATTGCTTTTTTCGTGTTAAATTCTAAAGGTTCACTGCATATTTTTGGATGGAAATCAATGGAGTGAAAGAGGAATAGAAAATGGGGTGCATAATGACAGAACAGCGGAATGTATTGCGAATCATTTGACAAGTTTTTCAATGGTCGTCCTTGACGCAGAGGTAAAAACAAAAACATAACACAATGACTTCAGTGCAGTTTCACGACCATGACGACCATCATATTAGTGTGGCGGATATGTGCATGGATGTTTCCGAAGAGGGTTAAAAGCACCAAATTGTGCACAGTAGCATCTTTTTATGAGTAGAACAACATGCAAAAGTGGGGCCATCGTGAAACCGGTTTTTTTAGAGAGTTACGATGCTATTAGCATTATTTGCTATTAAATTTTACTACAACAAAAAATGTGAAATTTTGAATTCAATCGCGACAAATATAACTTGCATCATCAGAAAGCTTGTAAAAAACTACATAAAAGACTTTTAAGCAGTTTTTTTTATTCTTCAAATGGTTATTGCTGTAAATTAGGCACATTATCTCGCTAAAAGTCCCTAATTAATTATTCGATGTTTGAAATGCGTTTTTAACAGTTTATAATTCGAAAACTATTTCAGAAATCAAAAAACTGTCTAAATGTCTTATATGCAGTTTTTTATAAGCTTTCTGATGATGCAAGTCATATTTGTTGTAATTGAATACAAAATTTCACATTTTTTGGCTATAATAGAATTCAATAGAAGATAATCACTATAATCACCCGTTTTCAGGAGTTAGCAGCAAAATAGCGATGGCCCCACTTCAAATATCTATTAAGCAAATAAAACTACATCAATTGTAAAAGTTTGATGCTTTTAACCTCAACGGGAACTACTGATCAATAATTTTACACATATCCGTCTCACTATATCATTGTATTGTTATTATACACTCACGCGCACTTAACCAATCGGTAATCGTTGAGAGGGTCACGTCACATTGACAATTTTTGTTATAGAATTGTTTTGGTCGATATAATAAAACTCTTATTGGATTCATCTTCGCCCAATATGGCAAAATATTAAGTCTCGACTTCAATATTAGACTCGACCTTCGGTCTCGTTTAATATTAAAGTCTCGACTTAATATTTTGCCATATTGGGCTGAGAAGAATCCAATAAGATATAATATACTATGTCTCAGCCATGTCTAATGCCACTCCGAAGTAAAAGCAGATGTCTCTGTTGACATCAATACTTTTCCTGCATGAATTCAAAGCTACACGTACATGTTAATATACAATCGAAGTGCAGTTTTAATCGTGGCAGTGTTTCCTTTCTCACTGTCCACTGACAGTTAGATGAAGAAACGATGCAGAGTTTTAGCTACATCAGTTATATTGGATCAGGATTGTCCTTAACTGCCCTGCTGTTCACTTTATTGGTTCATATCTTTTTGTAGTAAGTATATATAATTTAAATCCAAGCTCAAACTCATTAATATTTCATGAGTAAATTAGCCAACCATATTACTTTATTCTGCTCACATTATAATACTGGATACCTGATCCAGTCCTAGGACTCAAAGGATCAAAATTAATTCAGTTCCTGGATCAAAATTAGTTCACCTTACTTTAAGTAGTTATTTATTGGTATAAGACTGATGTCATTCCAAAATCCTGCAATTCGGACTGGACTAAATTTCAAGTCCTCGAATTTTGACCCAGTCCTCGGCTTCGCCTCGGATCGAATTGCGCGGACATGAATTCTTGTCCAGTCCTCATAGTCATACTCAATGTGGTGACTGTGCCTAATTGCAAGCAAGAAATGGGCAACAGCAGAAGTTTTTATGCAACTTTCGATATAAAGCCTTTAGCAATAGTGCCACTCGATCGGCTACTATCCCGTAATTGAACTGTACAATCGTCTTAGTTTCATTTGTTTTCTAGTCGGATTGGGAACATTAAATCAAATTTAGTCGCTATCTAAGGCCAGGGTCAAACGTCGGACTTTTCATGCGCCGAACCTAATGTTAATGAGCTAAGTTCTTTGTTTCACTTCATTTGCATTAGGTTCGGCGCATGAAAAGTTCGACATTTGACCCTGGCCTTATCTCAGACCAATGAACTCCAATGTTTCACGTAGCCTATATGTGCATGTTGAGTTTTGAGACACAATATTTTGCTTTCAATAGCTCTCTTTACAGGAAAACTTTACACAGTAAAAAGTTTGAAGCATGAAATATTGTCATTTTCTGTCACATGCCAGACATACTAAGTAAATCACTGACTTGCGATAGTAAGAAAATGACCTCGAGCCGGAAAAGGGCGTAATGCAGTTTATATACCTGGACATTTTTCGAGAAATTCTCAATCAAAGTTAAGTTACGTAGCGTAAAGTTATTTAAACTCTGAAATGTCCAACTACAACTATCTTTAAAATGCATCATGGTATATGGTTTTTCCATTCTCATTTTTGTGTCTGTATAATTCTCACTCCCAAATCCCAATAACCCAATTCGCAAATCCCATTTTCCCAGTCCAGAATCGGTAAACCTTGTCCCGATTTTAGTCCTTCAGGACTCCCACAATTCCTTTTTGTTTTTGTATGTCTCTTAATTGAAGTATTTATTCTTTGTTATTCTAGCAATGATCTTCAAGTGTTATCCAGCAGTAGACAGTTAGTACATCTAAACCTTCAAATCGCTTTGGGAGGGACTCAGATTGTGTTCCTAGCTGGAGGAAAACAGAGCAAAGACGAGGTCAGAATTAGTGTTGGACTACTAAATACTTTTATTGTGATTAGAAAAAATTCTGTTTTTAATCACATCCATTAGAGTACATATGACTCTACTTTATAAGTAGAGCCTGACACAAACCTTAATCTGTATATAGCTGGTCTCCACCTGAAATAAAGTTTATATTTACAGTATCTAGGACTCGATCTAGGAAATATGTCCCGATGCTATTGTGGCTATATAAGCATACACAAATAATAAGTGAACAGTTCAATAGTTTGACATGCATATGCAATACAGAGTGTCCCAAAAAACTGCACATTGTTTGATTTTATCGTAAAAACTATAAAAGCTATCGCAATAAAATAAAATAAAATAAAATAAAATAAAATAAAATAAAATAAAATAAAATAAAATAAAATAAAATAAAATAAAATAAAATAAAATAAAATAAAATAAAATAAAAATCATATCATTGCATTCTGAAAGAACTTAGATTTTGATATGTAACACATGAATTTACATGCAATATTGAGCGAGATACAACCAAAATAAAAAGATTTATTATTTAACAAGTATAACTACATCGGTAATTATAAGGTTGTTTTATGCTAATTTTTGGCATCTTCAAAAACTTCAACGTCCAGACACCAATAGCGCAGTCAATATTGCATGTACATACTTGTACATTCAACTCCTATAAATCAAAATCTACGACAGTCCATTCTAGGTGCAATTATCTTCATTTCATTGCAATAACTTTTACGTTACATTTCCGACACAGTACAAGTCACTTGGGCAAATATGCGCAGTCAAAACCCTGAATTGGCTTATAGAATAGCCCAGCCTTAACCTTAGCTATATAAACACACCTTTTTACATGAATGCTATATTTTAATTAGAACGATTTTTTAGATATTTTGCAAAGTGGTGGCAATTTTGTTGCATTATTTCTCCTTGGCTTCGTTTTGCTGGATGCTGATCGAAGCTACCATGCTTTATTTGAAACTTATTTCAGTGTTTGGTGGGGAATATGTTCAGATAAAAAAATTCTGTGCATTCGGTTGGGGTATGTATTCCAAACAGCTCAAATAGTTTTTAATAATTCATGAGGAGATTAGCCAATCAAATTGCTTTCTGTTGGTCACGTGATGATACCTGTTTAGGATCATAATAGGGTAGGATCATAGAACAAAAGAAAATTTTTAAAATTCTAAATTCTCCATCGCAGGTGAATTGTATACATTCAGATTAAATAACCGTTTTCACATTAGAAGACGGACAAGTCGTCTAGACGAACAAATCGTCTTTTATTCGGACAAATCATCAGATGTGAAAACGTGGTCTCAAATTTCAACCTGCGAACGGACGTACTCATTACGGGCTGTATGGCCTGCGGAGGAGGTAGGACATTATATTGACGTTTCTTTGTTTGTTTAAACAGGATTTCCACTCGCTTTTGTTAGCATATCTGCTGCAGTCAAGATCGATGGCTACGGTACTAAAGAATGGTAAAGTTAATTTAAAAATTTCTAGTCGCCGTAGTTTATTGGCAGGGGTGTGCTAATCATTGTGGGTTGCAGCTGAGATCTCAGCTGAATTACAAAGGCGCAGCCAACCTAATCAAGTTCAAAGCTTTCCAATGGTGCTTCTGGTATAACCTTATGATTCTTGTCTAATTAATTAGGAAGCACAGTGATCAGTTCAGGAACCGCGGAACAGATATATGTACCAAAATCTGGTGGATATTAAAAAATTACCGGATAAAATCCAGCCTGTCTCCCGTGCTATCCTAGTCCCCCCTTTTAAACAGGCTCCGCGGTCCCTGCAGTTTGGGGCTAATTCAGACTTTGAGGCTAATCGGAATCCACCTTGTCAATATTCCTTGTGTGAGGAAAGCAGAGTAAAAACCAACGACTTTCAGTACGGCGTTGATTGAGGCCAGATGAGTGTGAAAATAGTACTCAAATTCGCCCGGATCTGCCATGAAACCCATCGAATTCCATATCTTTGTCTTATAAAGCTAACCACACGGTTCTAACTAATTTCCACTGACATCGTGTTTCTTTCATAAATTATGTTGTTAATTTATACTATATAGGTGTTGGCTGTCGTACGACAGTGGCTACTTTTGGGTGTTCTTTGCTCCTGTAATCATTATTTTATCGGTAGGTTTAATTTTATGGTCAGCATTTTATGAAGGCATCGCCGCATCTGAACGAATAGCGCAATGAAAGAGCGCTAACTTAATTAAGTGGACCTTTCCGGTAATTACGTCATGACTAACACTGTTTTCAACTTTGGACCACCTTAAATGGAATGGGTTTTAAGTTTGTTTCTCACGGGCTATGGTCAGAGGAACAAAACATCCTTCTTCAACACATGCATAAAAAAGAATTTTGGATTTTGTCCAATAAATGTAGAAATAAGCTTAAACACGAAAACAAGGCTGAAGGCAAGAGGGGCCGTGGCCCCTCAGCCTCGTTTTCGTGTTTAAGTTTATTTCCACATTTAATAGGAAAAATCCAAAATTCTTTTTAATGCATGTGTTGCCGAAGGATTTTCTGCTTCTCTGACCATACGCGTGAGAAACAAACTTGAAATCTATTCCATTTAAGGTGGGCTAAGTTGAAAACAGTGTGTTCTGACGTATACGTAATTGCCGGAAAAGTTTATTAAAGTTATATTTTTGTAGTTGAATCTTGTTACTGTCATCGCCGTTGTTCGTGTTCTCTGTCGAGTTACAAGCAGATGCGAAGACAACGAAAAACAGCATATTTAGTAAGTTGGGTAGAACTTTGTTTACATCCCCAAAACATCCTGGTTAAGATTTTCCTGCTTTACTTAGAAATAACCCTATTTGGCTTAGCTTGATATTTCTGGTTAACTTAAATTTCCTGCATGGTTATTTTATCTCACTTCTAGGAATCTCACCATATTTGACCAGGTTTAATCAACCAACCTATGTTAGGTGGATAAATGGCCAAGGTGGCCCTAACTGTCAATAATCTTAACATTCTTAACATTCTTCTTAACATTCATTTGTTGCCATTTTCTTCAAGGTAACCCAAATAGGCAATCATGATATGGTCCTCAAACTGGGTCAAAATATTTATTTTATCTTTTCGTTTATGTTTTCCGTGCAGACTTGTGCACTGTGAACACAGTGAATTTTGGGTGTAGTGAAGAAATCATCCAATAGACCTTCTCGGCTTGTCCCATTTTGAGAGATGGTTTCTTTTCAATTTAATAATATTCGGGAACGAATCAATGCATTCTCATTGGAATGACAATACAACTAAATACAAATTGCATGACTTTTATAAAGGAGTTTCCAGGACTAAAATTAATAAAAAGCCATGATTTTCCGAAATTTCCAGGGGACGTAAGAACCGTTTCATCAAGGTGGGATAAGTGATGGATATAAAATGGCCCTTCTTAAATATCAAAGGGCTATACAGTAGCTATGTGCAGAGACAAAGGCATTTTCGTCGCAACCTGCAACGCAATAGCCGTTTTTAATGCAATGTTAAAAATAAGTCAAAGACATGAATGACTGGATGGCATGGAGAACAGTATGATTTTAAAAACAATCGGACAAGACAATGGAACATTCAGATCACCAGATCGTGACTGGATGACCCTTGCTGTTCTCGTGTTGATAACTGATAATTTTTGAGACCTGCATATTCCTCTTCACAGATACAATATAGCTTCAATGTTCGTTATCTTATCTTTTAGCGCTGCACTGCGAGGTATTGTTATATTATTCCCTACTCTTGGCCTGTCCTGGATATTCAGTGTTATCGCTGTCAATCATGACGCTATGGTCTGGAAATATCTTTTTGCAATATTCAATTCGATACAGGTATTGAGAGATTCATGCCACGTAACAAATGATAATAACATACAGTTGTATTTTATCTTCATAACACGTGACAGAGCTACACTCTAAACAGACCTGGTTAATGTAATCGTAGGACGTCCTTGGTAAAATAACCAGATTTGAGACTATGCTACAATCTTGGGCATAAACCTTGAGACCATGCTATATAATAATCTTGAACATAACCCTTGAGATCATTCCAATTTCATCTCCCCCCTCCGCCCCAGTTCAATGTTGTAAACCACTTTTGGTAATTTACTATGACACAAGCTCAACATGCATTGACTTAAGGGGGCGGGGGCTTAAAACATGATTCAACATGGAATTTATCAAAAGGGGTATGCAATTTTTGTATAGAGAGAAAGGTAGTCTCAACCAGGTATGTCCAAGATTGTGGGTGAATAACCTAGCGCCCCTTGTTATTTATCTACCTGGCATAATCTCGTGGAGTATGTATAGATGTTTTAGGCCCTGCAGAAAAGGACAAAAATATAATCCAATTTTATCTCTCTTATTAATTTAGGGATTTCTAATTTTTCTGATTTATGGAGTTTGCAATGGAGAGGTATATTAGGTGAAAATGCTAAACTTGTTATCAAAACTCGCCCCACCATTTCACAAGTTTCTTGTTAGTATAGATCAGAACAGCATTGAAACGTCGACTGGGAAGAGACATAAATCCTTTTTCATCAACCACATAAAACTAGGTAAGGTCTAGTTATCACTTATACATCACAGATGTCAATCAAGATATGCACTGAAAACTCAGCAAACTTCAGAGCGTTTATAATGAGCTACGATTTTCCGTTGAGACGGCGTCACCGTACGCAAACGTTTGAACTTTCGGCTATTAATATTTCAATTAACAGTACGGTTGAGTGACTCGATGAGGAGATGCTATTAGCCATTTCCCAAAGTCCTGAGTCTAGTCGCGCGAATCCCATGTTGGAGGGACAAGAAATATGGCAGCAGACATTTAAATTAAATGTTTATTGTAAAAAGGAGAATATTTCATTTTCGGTCGTCTAAACAGTTGATATTTGATAGTAGACACTTCTACTCTTTCACATATTTGACGCCTGTCGCCATATATTTTGTCCCTCCAAACGATCCCAGAATATACTGTGATCTCTTTTGGGAAAAGGCTAATTGGAGGTTGCTTTACTATGCCAACATTTCATACAGTCTTCATCCTGCACAAGTATCCAAAAACATGGACAAAAAACAGAACAAATATGCATTGGCCGAGTTTTTTCGAAAGTCTCTACGTTTTTTCGAAAATATTACTCGTAATTCACTTTTAATTACCGAAATTGCATTTATTACATAATTTATTACAAAAGTTCATAAATATCGAATGTTGTATTATCATCAATCCATCAACATCAATTCACTAATATTAATCACCACCAAGTATACATGGGTTGTTTACCATTTACATGTAAAACCCATCCGGTTTGAAATTGTGCTAATGGTAAGCAAAATTTCGGATAGAAAATCCCATTCGGATTATTCGCTTTCCATTTAATAATTTCAATTGTTAAATCGCGAAGAGCCTGGAACTGGTGAAAAAAATTTAAAAAGTGTAAATGGAACAACATTTACCGGTTGAAACTTTCCAATCGGTAAGAGAGGACAACCTTTTCAAACAAACCGTTTATTCCGGAAAAGTTCCGGTTGGGCCGTCGAAATATGCTTGTTCCATTTACTTTCCATATGGAATCACCGGAATTTCCATGTAAATGGTAAACAACCATGGTGTGCACACCACGTAATTTATGCAGTTACCATCAAACAATTATCTATTGTTCAAATAATTAATTGTAAAAAGCATAACTTTATAACACAATAAAATGTAAGTAATCAGTTGTCCAGTCACTCATTGATTTGACTGACATATTTGTGACATTACGCAAATTAAAGGGTGCACGCATTATAGGAAAAATAATTAAGGGAAGATGCATTCAGCATTCATTCTCAGCTTTTACCTTCTTTTCTATCTAATTATTGACGAAGTTATGAATATTTGACTATAAGGAACTATGTGTCAAAACTGAAAATCACATGACTAATGTTCCGCTTACGTAAGAAAGAACTAGTTATATATAGCATTGTTTTCACTAAAATTCCTATCATGTATTTAACAAACCACAAAGTTCTCCATTTAACTCAGATTTAAATAAGTCATCAGGCAAGCCAGCGTTTAGTAACATTTCTTTAACATCCTTTCGCACACTATAGAATATGAGCTTTATTTCACGATCCCTGCATTCGAAATATAACTGGACCAATCCTTCTGTCACGGTAAAATCACATTCAAACATCGTGGAACAATCGAAAATGACAACAGTAGGTCCATTATCAACTAACGCTTTCTCCCTTACTTTAGAAGTAAGATAATCAACACCAACGTAAGTTAAACCACCAAGTAATTTAAAATGACATCGACCATTAATCTCCCCTTGGATTTCGACTTCTGGAACAAGACGGCGATACAAGAATACAACCATAGCCACCACGACACCACATAATATACCGACATCCAATTGGTAGAAGCAGGCAAAAAATGTCACAAAGAATGTTACAAGGTCTATCCTGCTAGTTCGCCAAATTCGTTTCACTATCCGGAAATCGACCATTCGTAGGATTGCCATGATAATTATTGACGACAAGGATGCTTTGGGGATATATTTGAAGAATGGTGTTAATACACTCAGAGCTAATAAAACAACACAACCAGTGAATACGCCTAAAGGAAAATAAAATATACAGGTTACCTCTAAGAACACTCTCATCCCCTAGGTACGAGGCTGACAATAGCGGTTATATTTATACCCATATCTACGACTTTTTCCACAAGCACAATGATTATTATAGACTAAAATATAGTGAATATAATAACCAAATAAGTTAAAATAAGAAAAATAACTGAACTTTTTCAAAGTTCATTTCGATTCTTTTAAATGATGTGTTGGACAAGAGAGTAAAGAGTAAAGGCCCGTTTAGAAGTGCAATTTTTGCTGCGATTTTCTCCTGATGCATGTTAATGAGTTGATGAGTTACGAATGTTCGGAGTACATGCATGCACCCTTATCTGAACATTCATAACTTGTCCACTCGTTCACATCCATCAGAATTCAGAAAAAGAAACTCCCAGCAAAAATTGCGAGTGTAAACGAGCCATAAGAACTTCGATCGTCTTCGAAATGGATATTATACATAATGTATTAATGGCAATTTTCGGATGTTGGGAAATACTGAGAAAATTGGGTAATTTTCGAATTCAGGATGGTCGTATAACTAGCTATCCTGTTTCAAGATATTTGTTGTGTTGGTGTAGTGTACTCGGGTGAATAAAGATGCTTGTGTTTGTTACTCTGAGTGTGTATCCACACCGGGCAGACTTGGAAAATATGCCTGGCCACGGTGGGAATCGAACCTACGACCTTTGGAATACTAGCCCAATGCTCTGCCAACTGAGCTACGCGGTCAGGTCGGTTCGAGATGCGATATTCCGGAACTGAGTCTAGTTCCTTCGAACCGACCTGACCGCGTAGCTCAGTCGGCAGAGCATTGGGCTAGTATTCCAAGGGCCGTAGGTTCGATTCCCACCGTGGACAGGCATATTTTTCAAGTCTGCCCGGTGTGGATACACACTCAGAGTAATATCACAAGCATCTTATTCACCTGAGTACACTACACCAACACAACAAATATCATGATTACACCGATATCGAAGGAACTAGACTCAGATCCGAAATATCGCATCTCGAACCGACCTGACCGCGTAGCTCAGTTGGCAGAGCATTGGGCTAGTATTCCAAAGGTCGTAGGTTCGATTCCCACCGTGGCCAGGCATATTTTTCAAGTCTGCCCGGTGTGAATACACACTCAGAGTTAGGGTAACATCACAAGCATCCTATTTCAATATGTAATTGTGTATACTGTAAAATTATTTTAAAGTTTGTCAAGTAAAATTCTCCCTATTCTGTTGTGTTCTAATATTCTAATAATTTATAATCAGAATACTAATCTATTCCAATCTTATCAATTCTATTATATTGTATACTTTCCAAATCTGGTCACACCTTATGTTAAATTTGGCTGGGGGCTAAATTGAGAAGATGTGGTATTCTTCAGCACACGAATGTAGTTCATACCTCCAAATTGCGTAGCAACTCCACTCGAGGCATTGACTGCTGTCCGTGAGAAACTGCCAGTTATAGGATAACCAGAAACGAAGGAGTTAGCAATGTTAGCCACACCAATGGAAATCAATTCCTGCGTAGCATCCACTTCATAATGGTTTTTCCTTGCAAACGCCTGAGCAATCACAATGTCTTCAACAAAGCCGATGATTGGTATAATAATGAAACCTGTACCTATGTCCGAAATCATGCCAAGTGTAGATATCGTTGTGTTCTTATTGTGCGATTTCAGATGGGGAAACTATGTATAAAAAAATATTAATTTGGAATTTTAGTTAACTATAAAAGTTCATAATCTCTACTGTACTATTTTACTCAGCCTCAGGAAGGTTTAAACTATAAGGATGGACCGGATCACCAGTTGGACTAAACCCAAACCCTAACTTAGCTTACCCAAAGCAGACTATAGTAGCGATACATTACTCTTTTTTAACACAAAACAACTTGATCTGTCAAGTGACATTGGCAATGGGGCAAAACCTAATTTCTGACAAAACCTTCCAAATGTTCACCAAAACTGAGATCTACTACATAAACAAATTGGCTGTTTGTAATCTTTTTGAAGGGTTTAAATTTACAACAAGTTGCCTATGTTATGTGCAGTGAAGGTGAGCGATTAGGGCTCTACCCAATGGCCAGTATGCGTGGTTGGTACAGTGATTGCCCTGGGAAGGCAATAGACCATTCTACCAAAGGTCCGGCCACACTCCCCCCATGGAGGAAATTTTTGCCGTCTGGAGGCAAAGTGTACAGGAATTTGTTTCTGATAATAGTACAGTAAGTGTATTAGGATGTCTAAATGTGGTAGGGAGTTTAAATTAACTTCCAGTTTATCTGTCTGCAAGTGTTATGTTGTGTTCACTTGTGTTATTGTTCACTCTGTATTATGTCAGGAATGGGTTCAGCATGAACTGGTAGGGTGCTCTGCCAGGTCTGGTGCCGAGTTGTGTCGGTCATGTGTACCACCCGCCCATCAACTTGCGTGACTTGCTTACAGTTGTACTGTATTGAATTGTAATTGTTGTTCACAGTTCACTTATCATCATGTTATTACTCAAATTACTGTATCTCATTTTGCCTCTGATAATTTTTTGCTTTATCATGAAAAATAGCACCCCCTCTAGCCAGGGCTAGGGGCCCGTAGGAGGTGCACCCTCCCCCCCTCCCCACACACTCCCCCAGTAAATCCATCCCTGGGGGAGATACATACTTAATGGTGTTTTCTGAAATGACACTGTCCAGGGCACAATGCAACTTATTGGGATAAACATGGTTTCTACCAAATACTGCAATCTTAAATGGTCTGTGCCAAGTGTAGATAGTGACGATACTAAAAAATCTGTGGATTGATAGGGATACAAATACCTTGTTTTTTTTTCAGGTATTGTATCCCTATCAATCCACAATCTTCATAGTTTCTACCAATTTGCCATTTAGTAAATTTATAATAACCACTAATGCTACGAGTTCAGTTTTCCCATTAATTGTTCCTCCTAACTTTAGATCACTCCCTATATGATCAGTGGTGGAAATCTTGGTGGGGCGTGGCCTTCACGAAGATTGGCAGATTTTGGAAATTTTTACCTAAAGAAGTTCACAAAACAGTCTTTTCAACAGAAGTGCAAATAAGAGTATGTAATTTAAGAGTTTTGTCAAGAAATTTAGGAGGCCCATCCCCCCGCACTGGAAAAAGTGAATTTCCGCCACTGCTGTCAATGCTGACTCAATCAAACAACATGCATGTACAGTAGTATTGTACCTCAAAATCAGGCAGACCCTCCTCCACTTTGCCTGTCAATGTAAAAGGTGTTAGACTTTTTCGATAAAATGCTAAAGCCACCAAACCACTTGCAAAAACAATTAGTGCATTTCTAGCGGTGCATACAATCCATAAAAATTTCCGGGAAACCTTTTGCAAACCAGTGGGCGGTGAATCATAATATTCCGACGGTAATTCAACCGGCCTCATGAAACGTAGCAATTCCAACAAAACAATGCATATTAAACTTAGAATTAAATCCCAGTGATTTGTTTCGCCAATGTTTGAGAATATTTTGGTCATGCATGGGAAAAATTCTCGAGGTATGTCCGATAAGCCGAGAAGGTTCTTAACCTGTCCACCTGCAATGGTTATTGCCGCAGAAGACGTGAAAGCGCTTATTACAGGCAATGGCATAATACGGACAATGAACCCAAGAGAAAGAAAGCCCATTAATAACCATATAAGTCCACAGAGAAAACTCAACGCTATAGCATAGTCATGCTTTGAGAACTTGTATTCTGCCGAGTGGGATGCTACCATCAGCGACATGATGGCCGTTGGACCTTGGGTTATGTCTTTGCTTGAACCGAAAAGACAGTACACAAATCCACCCATGAATGAGCTGTACAGACCATATTGTGGTGGTAGCTCTGCAATACTTGCATATGCCAAACCCTGTGGAATCACCATCAGACCAACTGTAACACCAGCAATAAAATCGTTCTGTAATTTACTCAGAGAATAGTGAGGCAGCCATTTAAGAATTGGCAATCTCTTTCGCCAATCTATAGAAAACCTCATCTTAGAAAGGTATATTAAATGTTATATGCCACCTGACACAAAGCACCAAATTTGTACCAAATTAAACCAACCAAAAAACCATTCCGTGGGAATTCATATTTCTTGCAACAAGAGCCGTCATCGTTTGATATAGTCGACTTTTCCGCTGTATAAGAAACGTATCGTGCCAGATACATCAGCTGAGAAGTAAAACGTGTTGCAATTACAATTTTTTTGTCAAATTTTGCGTAGCATGTCACGCGAAAATGAAGCCATGGTGAGCCGGAGGAAATATTTTGGTAAAAAAATTCCAATTAAAATTCCTTAAAATTTCCTTTGAAACTTTTTTTAAAAAATTTTGCCATCCGGAAATTTGAAATAATTTTGAGAACGTGGAAGCACCATAGCAATATGGCGCCGTGAAACCATTGAGAAAAATATAAAATTTACCATTATTTTCTCCTTTTCCACCATGAGGTGTGCATTTAACTGGCAGGATAGGATACCCATTGTGAAATGGCTGCCAAGATATTCATTTTATGCATTCCAATGTGACTTTATCGCAGGCATTACAGTTGCTTTAATGGTCATACCGCAAGGTCTTGCCTATGCAGTGATAGCTGGCTTGCCAACACAGTACGGCTTATATAGTGCCTTTATGGGAGGCTTTGTCTATTGCTTACTTGGTTCCACCAAAGACTTAGCCGTTGGTCCTGCAGCAATAATGGCTTTGATGGCTGGTGCTTTTGGACGGAAAAATGACCCAAATTTTGCTATAACTTTGAGCTTATTTAGTGGTGTTATATTACTTTTCATGGGTATTCTATCACTTGGGTTTATTGTTCGTTTAATTCCGGTTCCCGTTGTCAGTGGCTTCACATCGGCTGCATCAATCATTATAGCATGCGAACAGTTACCAAATTTGCTTGGGTTAACAGCAGACTCGGACGAATTTTTCCCTTTGCTAAAAGAGATGTTTAGTAATATTTCGCAGACAAAAACATGGGACGTGGTTCTTGGCGTGATTTGCATGGCAATGCTAGAACTTATGAGATACTTTAGTAAAATCCAGTGGCCTTCCGAAAACGAGTTTCCTCCGACGTTGCCGCAGAAAATTGCGAGGAAGTTTATTTGGGTTATGGAAATTGGACGGAATGCTGTGATTGTATTTGCCTGCATGTTGATAGCTTACGCATTTCATTGCAGGGATAAGCATCCATTTTCATTGACTGGCAAGGTTCCGGAAGGTCTGCCTCCATTTAAGGTATAGTGACGTACTTAATATTTGGTTACCATGGCGATGAATGCTATTTCAAGAGAGTGCAATATTAATTCATTAAGTTGCAATGTATCATGCAACTTTGTTATTTACTCCATTTAATCGCGGAAGACTTTACTTGGGGAAAGCACTGGCCTCAATGGACTAGAAATAGATTTTTTGCTCACAGTATTTTTAATTTTCTATACAACATAAATGGGAAGAGTATGTTGAGCATTATTTCTTAAAGGAAAATTTCAGCATCAATAGTCTTGTTTAACCCATTGAATACCAGCGTTCTCCCCTTGACGATAAAATTGCCTGGTGGTGGACAGAGCAGAATAATAATAAAGTAGGTCACATTAGGGCCCAATGCAACTTAACTAGACATGTGGACAAGTTGTGTGATTACAGCAGTTTCATGTATGTGATATGCGACCACCTCACAAAAAGGCCAATATCAATATCAGAAACGTCAACAGACTTGCATGCAGCTATTCATAGAATAATATAATACAGTATATATTTATTTGATTTGTCAAATATTTGCTAGAATATTTTCTTACATTGAGAAATACAATTAATTTACCTTTACTTGTACAGTTTGCGACACTCTGTATCTGTCTTATGCCTGGAGATATTATTAAAAAAACATGCTCAAATCACATCCAAAATAACACATAAAGATAATTACACATTGTAGCTAGAAGTACCGTAAATGAATTTTATTTCTCAATTTAAGACCGTATTCCAGCAATTATTTGAAGAATCTAATGAATATATACAGTACTGCCAAGAAATAACTTATCAAAAACCGCGTCCAAGACGCGGGTATCTTGCGTCCACTGTGCGTCCACGGGCGCCCGCGGGTGCGTCCGTCCTGCGGGCGCCGTGCGTCCATCGTGCGTCCACTGTGCGTCTGCGGGCGCTTGCGGGTGCGTCCACTGTGCGGGCGCCATGCGTCCGCGTTGCGTCTGCGGGCGAGGACGCAGCTGAGAAAGAGTTCTATTCGTAGATCGTCGGAAATTATCGCGTTTCGCTTTTCATAAACAAACCGTGGGCGTCGGAAAATATTCATGTTAGCGATTTCACACCACGTTTTATGCTTATACACAAGTGTTGCAGACCTAGAATCCTAGATATTTGTATTTCTAACATTAAACTTACCGTGAATTTTCAAAATTTGTGCTTCGTAAAGTTCCTTTTCGTATTTGATCTCTACTTTCGCACCTTCGTATAACGTTTGGTTTAAACCCAGTAATCTTTTAACGTTGCCGGTTGGCAAAATGCACGTATGGTTTTATATCTTCTTCGAAGAAACCCAAAATACGTTTTGGTTGACAAGTAAGCGATCGATACCTCATTTCATTAGTCTGATAGTAATACGGATCGAGTGATATTAGTCTGAGCTCTTCACTTCAGCTTTAGCGAATTATACTGCAACTTTGAAAATCAAGCGATGAGTCACAGTCATTGAACCGTGTTGAAACACAAAGACTGTTTCCTGGACATGTAAAGGTATTCCATTAAGGGATTAAGAGAAGTCATTTATCCAGAAATTATATGGTAATTATCAATTTATATGACATCTCACCATGTGCATTTGCTGCTTTGGAAAAACAACACAAACTTGTTGCTGTAAATAAAGTTATATAGTGGCTCGTAGTAATGGTATTTTATATGAAAAGTCAAAAGCACTATAAATATATTGTAAATGAGTATCTTCGTTTTAATATACTGACGAGTTACGGAGACAAAACATTATTCAAATACAGAATTGCATATCAACTAATAGGCAATCTTCTACGAGGTATGTCAGAATTTGAGTAGCTAATGAATGTGTTGCGAGATATATACTCGTTGTAGTCGCGATCTCACTGAGTTTAGTATATCTGTCTACATTATATTTATATATAGTTTATGTCTATTTTGCGCTCCAATATACAGTCATATACGCTTCAATCGCCACTCAAGTACGTGTGATTGCATTGTGAAAGCACTAGGCTTACTGTAGTATAACGTGTAACATTATAAAATGGTTATACTAAGTGTAACGCTTAGGTTCAATGAAACTCGATTTCAGATTAAACTTTTTATTCTTTGCTTCTCCGATCAGTGACACACTGACACTGATCTGTATTCTCACGACAAACTACGAGTATGATGCAAATATTAGTTCGTTTTTCCGATTATGTTACGACGACTGCGTCCAAGCGGACGCAGTTTTTAACTGGAGGCCGGACGCGGGCGCTTTGGAGGCAGGACGCGGGCAGAGTAGACGCAAGACGCGGGCGTCGTGGAGGCCGGAAGCGGGCGCTCTGGAGGCAGGACGCGGGCAGAGTGGACGCAAGACGCGGGCGCTCTGGAGGCAGGACGCGGGCAGACGCGGGGACAAGTTATTTCTTGGCAGTACTGTACCAGTATGGAGACGAGCTGGACTATAGTTAATTAACTGGAATGATTTGTTTAATAAAGCTCTTATCACGGCTTTGATGAACCTTTTAAACAACCAAAATGACATTTTAAAGTGAATTAGTTTGATTCCAATAGGAGTAACGATCTTTTGTGGTCAGGTAAAAATTTTGTATGCACGATTCAGTTGCTCTTCAATTGGTTTTTTTTTTCAAATAGTGTCTTGCAGGGGTGGAAATTTTTTTTTTCTTTCTGGGAACCTGGCTCAAAGGTTAAATTTAAATATTTAAAAGGCTGCTGATGTTAGTGTGTACAATGTAAATAAAGTGGAATAGTTGTAAGGTTTGAGTAAACAGAGTTATCTCAAAATGTTGAAATATTCTCTGGAAAATTTTCTGCGAAACTCTCAACTCAAAAAAAATTCTGGGAACTAGGTTCCCAGGTTCCGATACTTTTTCCACGTCTGGTGTTCCAGACCTGCCACATGGGTGATACCCTGGGTTCAGAGGTTTTCTGGTGTCAGAGTTTTATGAGGCGACGAGGCGGAGAAAACCTCGCGACCTGTCGAATTTCATTTCCATGACGTAATTTACTAATGTTTCACACTTCCGGTTTGAACACTAGGTATTCAAACGCATTCAACAAAACATATATTCCCTTGACTAATTTTATCGTGTTTGCCAATGTTACATTGCTGTATTTGGAATCTCTTGAGGAAAATGTGATATTTTCTCCGGGAAGATTTCAAATGAGCTGGCGCATCGGTTGTCTATTTTGGAAACAATGTGTCTCGAAACTATCGATGACAATCGGCATGCAGACTCGTCTATTCTAAGCAGTTTCAAGGTAAAATTCAAAATACAAGCAGCAATCGAGCACATATTTTAATAGTAACTAGAAAATACATGCATGAAGAAACCCTCGCCTTGCTGACAAAACCATTGTATTTTCCGAACATGAAGTATCTTAAGTTGTTGTCATGGTAACACGATAATTTTTTAAGAATATTCTTACAAATGAAAAATCGCCTAAAAATATCACTTTTAATTACAAAATTGTCAATTTCCCAACATATATATGTTAGGTATGATATTATACGTAATATAAGCTTCAATTTAAGGTAAAATTCAACCACAAACGCTTCCCAAAAAGTTTTAAAGTGTTCTTTATCAAACTAAACTGCCTTTAATGAAATGGCTTTAGGGACTGCTCATTATTTATTGTACCGGGGGACTGAGGAGAAACTCTACAGTTATAATATTTTTTCGTTGCCCCCCTTTTAAGACAAGTGAAAATTTTCAAAGCCCCCTCCAACAGGTAAAACAAGAACATAAATTTTGGTTGCGAAATGTTGTAAAATGAGGAAAATATAGCAATCCAAAGTTTGCAAATTTTGTATACTTTTGTATTGTAAATTTTGTATCGCATGCAATACAAAAGTATACAAAATTTGCAAACTTTGCAAGGCTGTATTTTCCTTATTTTACAACATTTCGCAACCAAACTTTGCAATATACTAATTTACTTATTTTAGTATGTTCTTTCTAGCTGTGGTGATTTATTTGCATCTCTTTGCCTAGTTCTAAAATTTGTCTATAATAATGGGAATAAGAAACTATTTATTTGGCTTCCATTTAAGAATATTAATATTAAAGGTCTATAAACATTCATTGTTATTTGTTGTTAAGTTGTTTTGTGATACGTTTTTAAAACTACTAATGTTTTTTCAAACTAGTAAATATTTTCAAAGCCCCCCTTCTTTCGTCTCTCAAAATCTGACCCTAGACATCTGATTGGTTCGATGAGATCAATCAATCAATCAACACATCGCGCCCAGGGGGTTTCCAAGCTTGGCCAGCACCGCCTGAGAGCAGGATACAGCTTCAGCGAAACAGAAAACCCCCTGATCCAGCGTGATTGATTGGCTCAGATTTTCACGTTCAACTTCTGGACGGAAAAGCGAAACGTATACTTCCAAGTGAATCGCCGTATTGTGTAATTGAAAACATCCCATTTGTCAGACGATTGGATGTCGAAGGTGGTTGTATAGTGTATATAATTGTAGGTTAGAGTGGCGGAAATGTCGGCGACTATAGTCGAGAGATAACCGTTAAAGTAGTTAGGATAAGATTTGTTTAGGATTTTGCATAATGATTAATGGTATATAAAGGCCCATATAGAGACCGTACGCGATTCGGCAACGCGACGCGAATTTTCAATGACATTTAACTTTAATATTCTATGTTTTTCAAATATTCATAACCATCCACTCAAGCAATTTTAGCTATTTGGTATGCATATCTTGTAAAATTTTTATCCGTTGACGGTTTTATTTGTTTTTAAAACTGAATATTCGCATCTCGTTGCCGAATCGCGCTTGGTCTGTATGGGCCTTAATAGAAAAAGGAATTTAACACTAACTGTGGTTATTGCTGTAGGCGAGCTTGATGGTGGGAAAAGCCTTGTCGAATTGATTAGATTGATGCAACATTATATGAAAGCTAATTTTTTGGCAACATTACTTGACTTGGGTGGACTTGGCATTGGGATCCATTACGAGCAATTGAACAAAAATCAGATCGTGGTGTTTCGCTCATAATGGCGTACGGACAGCCGGTATCTGGACAATCGACAGCTGTGTCAATTGCAATGTCCATTCTTGGTCATAAAACAAGCATTGGTGGTACGTGCAGAGCAGTTTTAAATCGATAGCTTGTATAGTGAAAGCAATGTACTTTATTCATGAAAGCATTTATACTTGCATGCATGGATTTAAGAAATTGCCAATCTTGTCAGTTTTTCAGTTTTGCGGTTGGTATACTACCATATACCAAAGTAAACCCGTGCAGTCAGTATAATATGATTTAAGTCACTACGCACATCCAGTTTTCTATTTCATTTTTACTTCCGATTCCATTCTTTGATGTAGGATAATATGCGTAATAATTTATAAACGCTGATGAATCGCGCTAACTGATGTATGACCATAGTGTATGACGCTGTTTGTTGTACCGATTTGCAGTACGCGTGTTAACTACTGTATATTTATTATATGGCAAGCATCACTTCCGGTGAAATGGCGGACTGTGATTGACTGAGAAGCACTTTCAGCTAGCGGTCCATTATTTGCCGTAATGGACCGGCGGTCCATTACGTAAAATCAAACACATGCATTTTAATACAAAACATGCAGCAAAACTATAATTGAAAACTTGAAAATTATATATAATTTAATGTGTTGATATTTTCTTGTGTTGGTGTAATGTATTCAGGTGAATAAGATGCTTGTGATGTTACTCTGAATGTATATCCACACCGGGCAGGCTTGAAAAATATGCCTGGCCACGGTTGGAATCGAACCTACTGTACGACCTTTGGAATACTAGCCCAATGCTCTGCCAACTGAGCTACACGGTCAGGTCTGTTCGAGTATGTGATATTTCGGAACTGAGTCTAGTTCCTTCGATATCTATGTAATCTAGTAATCATGATATTTTCTTGTGTTGGTTAATAGGGGATAATCACTGATGACCCATTTTCTCGGTGTTTGGCAAGTTTTTTGCTTGGGAACTTTTTGTGGAAGTTAGAGCTGGGCGCCGGAGTGCCGGACCCGGAGCTCCGGCATATTTTGCCGGAGCCGGAGTTGGAAAACTCCGGCAAAAACTCCGGCAGACAAAATTATGAAAAATTATTTCATATTTCAACAAACATTTGGCATTAAATGGGAAAATTAAGTTGTTGTTTACTAATATATTATTATTTATATGTTGTTTTACTATATATTACTATGTGGTTTACTATTAATAGTGTTTTAAAAAGGTTTTTAAAAAAGATAAATTCTGAAATTACACTGAAATACTTTCGCCTGCTTCCACTTTTAAATATGGAATTTCCTTAAAAATTTCTTGCCGGACCCGGACCCGGAGTTTTGACTGCCGGACCCGGAGCCGGAGTTAAAATAGCCGGAGTTTGCACAGCTCTAGTGGAAGTCGAGTATCCATGGTACTATGCATTGAATCACAGAAAATCTATTCCCCAAGGGGTTGCAACGAAGCGAAATAATTTTGGCCAACGGCCCATGGCCTAAGGAACTGGTCATAAAGTAACTGCTAGGGTGGGCTGGAGGTAAATCACAAATTTTGCCAATACGTTCCGTGACCCATCTTAGGATGTAAATAAAACCTTCAAAGCCCATCTAATCTTACAAAAGATTTTTCATGACCCACCCAATCTAAATTGGGCCAATACACTTTTATAATAAAAAAAAAACTTGCATGTATGAACATTGTAAATATACACGGAACTGTATTGACATACATAATTCCACCAAGCTTGATCAACACGTTGATACTGAGCTGCTCTCCAGTTGGTTGTATTTGCTGCAGGACTCGAATTTCCCTGAAATCAATCGACGGCAATGGCGTTAAAAATTGCCGTAGAACGTAACAGCTGTATACGGCAATCCTGACAGTTTCCACGGCATTTTTCCAATTACTGTAATAAAACTTTAATTTTATTGTTACTTTGGATTTATGACAAGCTAGAAACACGACTACGTATTTCTTTAGTTGTTTTTTTTTCGAAGAAAACTGAGACTAAAATAATGATTTACGCATGATTTGATCAACATCTGAATTCAAGAATCAAAATAGTAATGCACAGTGAATAGTATAACAATTGCACTATACGGCAAAAAATTGCCGTCGTTGCCGCAATGATCCACGGCATTTTGTTCTCCCTCTACGGCAATTGCCGCGATTGCCGCGATAAAATTCGAGCCTGATTTGCTGTGATTCGACCACTTCTTCTTGTTGTTGTATAAACAAAGTACTGGCTTCAATAGCATCATTTGGATAGTTTTGTTTACTTTTATTATTAATATCTTTATTTTTTGAAGTAGACATGCATGGGTTTTTGTTTGGTGGACATACAACCGACCGTGGACATACAAAAACATTGGCGGCCCATCGAAACTTCCTAAAGATTTTCCATGGCCCATCCCAAATCACTCCAGCCCACCCTACCAGTTACTTTATGACCGGTCGCTAAATCTCTGAAAATCATAAGTTTTGTTATAAATGCGGCAATCCATCGCCTGGTGATACTGGTTGCTCGTCAAAGGCAATTCCAAAGCCACAGTCTTCGGCTAGTGATGGCAAATTAAAGTCCATAGGCACAGATTCAACGCCAACATTTGAGGCATTTCAAGCGACAAATAGGAAAGAAAGGACATCTAATTTTAGACCGAAAGGAAATACGGTGTACTCACTGGTTAGCACTATTTTCCATCCAACAAACTGACCTGACGTCATTTTCGTAAGATAGAAGAGGTGTTAAATGGCTATGTAACTAACCCAAACCCTACCCCTACTTCTAACCCCTAACCCAAACCTCAACCCTAACTAACACTAACCGAATTAATAAAAAATCCAAAAAGAAACGACTTTACAAAATCGATAGGGCGGTTTGCTGGATGGAAAAAAGTGCTAACCGTACTCACTGTACTGGTGTATTGATCGCCGATGTTTCCATGCTAATATTTTGAAATGTTTTTTCGATTTCGATTTTTGTTGTGATTATATTGGAATGTGTTTTCAATAGTTTTGTTTTCAAGTGTGAAATGTGTTGTGAATATTGAAATGTGTTTTGAACAATTATTGAATTGTGTTTCTAGTTTGCAAATGTGTTGTGAACATTGAAATGTGTTTTGAACAATTATCGAATTGTGTTTCCAGTTTGGAAATGTGTTGTGAACATTGAAATGTGTTTTTAGCAATTATTGAATTGTGTTTCCAGTTTGGAAATGTGTTGTGCACTTTGGGGGGTGTTTTTTTTTAAATTTGAAATGTGTTGTGATACTTCTGGGGCAGCGTACATTTGTATGTGTTTTTGCAATTTCTATAGAATTAACGTCAGCTGGCGCCTTGAAGTTGACCAAAGGACGAACACTTCCGTTTTGGTGGGACGATGCGTCTGATTTCTCCGTTTTAGAAGAATTGGCAGTTTCTTCATACAACAACGTAAGAACATTTTAACAATATTTTTTTTATATGTGGATTATGAATATACTTTGATTTCCTCGCGGCTCATCATTGATACGAATATCAACTGGATGACAAAACGCATAAATTTCACCGTCTTACGGCCAACCCTGGTAATTATTGTAAAAAGTACAAAAAGTACAACAGTATAAAGTACCTAGTCATGCACGGAACTTTATTTTTTCATTGTTTTGATTTGAAATTTGTAAGCGAGTTATCAGTTAAATTTACTGTCAGTCTGTTTCCATATAGATATATCACTTCATCCACAGTTATTTTAATAGATGGTTTGGAGACTCGTAAAGTTCAATATAACTCATTAACTATGTTATTGTCCAGCTTTATGCAAGAATTTGGTCCTATCTCGTCACGTGTGTATTGTATTTTCGCTCAAATAACCAATAACAAGTTTGTGGTTGAGTTATCCATCCGTAACTTGAACAAATGCTCAATTTAAACATTGCTATTGGTTGTGCGGGAAAAAATACAATACACACGTGATGAGATAGGCCCAAATTCTTGCATAAACCGAAAGCAACATAGTTAATGAGTTATATTGTACTTTAATCGAGTGGTAGATACAGTAGATAGGTTTATTAAAAAGAAACACATTGCAGTCTACAATGACTGAATTGCGTGTTATTTTACAAAAGAGGTTAAGTTCTATAGAGCTATAATTTACAGGAACATTTTAACTATAAAGTTAATAAAATATATACTATAAGTATTTATAAATAGATTTATGAAAATTTATGTTGAAAGGTTATATAAAATTGAGTATCTAAGAAAATTCTTTGATGCACGCCGGTATAAAAGTTTTTAAAAATCTATCTGTTTTTATCTTTGGAAGATGAAACTCTCGAGTTTTCCTGAAATCGTAGTTCGCAGAGTAACGTTCTGGCAGAAGGGATGATAATTTATGATGTGGATTGTTGATGAGTTGATTGAATAGTTTTGAGCAGGCCTTGTATCGCCGATCACTGAGAGTAATAAGGTTGCATTTTTGCAAACGCTCGGGATATGGCAAGCCTGGGAAAATTATTGAGGTGACTCTTCTTTGGACTTGCTCAATGGCGTCACTAAGATAGGTAGGCAGGGCAAAATGGAAAACTTCGCAGTTGTACTCGAGTACAGGCCTTACACATGTGCAGTAAAAGTTAATTATATCTTTGGCGGGTACTTTTGCGCGTTTAAGCTGTGTAATGAAGTATTTTCGTTTGTTGACCTTCTTGATCATTTCGGCAACGTGTTTGGACCATTTCAAGTCGTTACTGATTGTCAGTCCCAAAACTTTAGCATGATCAACTAGTTCGAGAATTCCAGAACTTAGGACAACATTGGGAAAAGGGCTTCTAACTGTCGTAAACTGAAACAGTAGTTCTTTACATTTTGGAACTTGAAGTTGGAGTTTATTCTGCACAGTCCAGTCTTCCAACTGGTTTACTCCTGTTTGAATGGTACTGTGACTGTCTTTTGATATTACTTCAGCAGCAGTAGTATCGTCAATATATTTCCACATTTGGAAATCAGTTAAATTCAGATCGTTTATAATGAGTATAAAGAGCCATGGGCCTAGTTTTGTCCCTTGGGGAACTCCGGAACGAACTTTTCCCCATTCGGAGAAACAATCCCTGGCGAGTTTAACTCGTTGTTCCCTAGATGTAAGAAAGTCGATAATCCAATTAACAATAGGTAGAGGAATTGAGAGCTTCCGGATTTTGTGAACCAGGATGTTGTGATCAATCAAGTCAAAGGCTTTGCGGTAATCAAACATGAGGAGACAAACGGAAGCGCCAGTTTCGTCGGTCGCTTAAGCACATGTATGAATAATACTGATGAGGGCGAAAGTTGCTGATGATTTTGGAATACCCCCAAATTGATCCTGATTGACCACCTCCAAAACTGCATGAGAGACGTATTTTTCAATAACTATGTCTTCGGCCAACTTAGATAAGGCTGGAGTTAATGAAATAGGTCGAAGATTCTTGTTTATATCACGGATTGGTTTATTTTTCGGGATGGATACAATGTTAGCTTGTTTCCATGCAAGCGTTTGGCAATTTTTGTTCCAAGTAGGAAAAGTTGATAATGATGGAGATAGGATTTGATAAAGCTTCTGCAAATTCTTTCAGGATCCAATTTGGAATCCCGTCTGGGCCAGGTGCTTTGGAACGATTAAGAACATTAAGCTTATGATTTATTAACTCTGGTGTAGTTAATGCGTTGGTTGGAAAGTGATCAGACTGTGAAGGGGTTTCCGTGGTCGTATCGCTGAGGGCAGAGACGTTTTTCATAGGCTCGAGGAAGGTGTTATTGATTAGATTTGCTAGATCAAGTGGTGATAGATCTAGATGGTCTGTATTTTCTAATTGGAGCTGGGAAATGAAGGCTGGGGAATTAGAAACTGGAGTCATGCCACAAAGGCGTTTCGCCTCTCGCCACCAATCTTTTGGTTTCAATTGTTTCAGATTTCGAGTCTCCAAACCATGTATTCTATTAACTGTGCTTCATCCAACAATGTATACTGTAGTTTCAACATAACATAATTAACAACATAATTTCAAATCGCATGCAACACGGATCAAGGCACATGGTCGTACGGATGTTCGGATGATCGGATTAATAAATGTCTAATGAATATCTCAATAAATGTTATAATAATAAAAGTGTTATAATCCTCACTCAGTTATATTAGTCAAATAAGTTTATCAATAATTCCAGATAATATACCACAAAACGTGAATGGTTGTACATTTACAGTAATATATTTATACTATGTCTATATAGTACTAAATTTTGGATGTATGATTCACTGGCACATATTATATTATTGTTTTTCGTCTTATACGTTATAAAGTCCATCAAGCAAACACCCAAAGTAAACATGCAATCAGTTTAAGAACCAATGCTCTGATAACAATAAATCCTAACTCGATTATATACATAATTATGTATATGTTAGTCATCACGAGATGGCATTTATAATGTTTTATATATGTTAATCACCGTAGGTAAGTATTTTTTAGTGAATATATATATATATATATATATATATATATATATATATATATATATATATATATATATATATATATATATATATATATATATATATATATATATATATGTTCAAAGAGCTACAAAATAAATTGTAGTTGTAACACAGGAATAATGTAATTTGAAACGCTCTCCGTGTTTAAACAATAACATATACATACCCTTTTCTAGATATATACAAACAAATTCCAAAACATGAAACAACAAAATCCATTATATAATCCTTCCCCTCGCCAGCTCTACAATGAAGTAGTCCAGGCCTTGGGTATATCGCGGGTTCGAGACCCAGCCGCGGCAGACAACATCTTTCTGCTTGCGCTGGGTATGGAAATTATATAATACACACTCTAGAACATTTTCATCTTAATATATATATATATATATATATATATATATATATATATATATATATATATATATATATATATATATATATATATATATATATATATATATATATATATATATATATAAAGTAT